>OZ004716.1:38329416-38624416 GCA_963924515.1 Vespertilio murinus
GTTGCCCTGAAATTCATATGAGATAATGACTTAGAAAAGTATAAAAGCACCATATAAAGACAACTGCCTTTTTCATGTACTGAAAAGACAATAAAGTGGTAAAATGAAAAACACTATTTTTATTCTCCCACTTCCTTCCTTTACAGCCTTCATTTAAACTTTGAAATTTATAAAAATTTCATTCCAATTTTCACTTCTTTACTTTCAATATTATTTTGTATTAGCTTCAGGTTTTATATGAGTTACACACTAGTGGTTAGGCAATCATGTACTTTACAAAGTGTTCCCCAATATTTCCGGTACTCACCTGGCATCAGAGTGAGAATATAAATAGAGAATATAGTCATTACAACACTATTGACTATATTCTCTATTTAAGTGACAATAGGTTTACAGGTTCCTTGCAATCTTTCTTTTGTGTTGCTCGCCCTTCCTTTTCTTTCTCACTTCTTCCCTCATTTTCTTTTATATAATATTTCAATTGGCCCTCAAATCTCAGTGAGGGCGCTTGGACATGCTTAATCCATTTTACAGACCAGGAAACTGAGGCCAATTCCAGGTGGCTGCTGAACTGGACTCAGCCAGCAAGGAGCCCTCACAGCTGGGCTCTCCCCCTTTGCTAAGGGACAGCCATGGGGCAGCAAACAGAACAAAACTCCCCATGAGGCTTCTGAATCTCCTTCTCAAGCACCTCTTCATGTTGGATGCTCCACATTCTGTCCTCTCCCCTGTCCTCTGCCCCCTGCCCCCATTCTTTACTGACTTCCCTTTTTGGGGAGCTGGTGGTAGGCTTTGCACTCACTGTGCAGGAGCTCACCCCAGTGGGGAGGGCAGGAAATGGGGGCGGGGCGGGCATGGGCTTGCTCTGGGACCAAGGCAGGATCTGGAGTGGTAGCCTCTCAAGTGCAGGTCCAGTTAGTGCCTGGAGCTTCACCTGGGTACCAGGCAGTGGGGTACCGGACAGTGAGGTGCCCTTGCACTGAGGTAGCACCGCCCCTCAACCCCTGGGCTGAGGGTCCACATCACTCCTCCCAGGCATTCCTCCAAGGACACCAGCAGTCATTGCCTCTGGTTTCCCTAGTCTTCAGGCCACTGCAGCACCCGCTCTCCTCAGGGGAGGCAGATTCCCGCCCGCAGGCCCCCTTCCCAGGCCCAAGACCCCTCCGGTGCACCCCGCCTAGGCACTGCTCTGTACCCCTTGGGCTGCCCGCCTCCTGGCTGGCCACTTCGCAGAAGCCGCCCCTCAGGCAGGGGGAGTCCATGCACTGCAAACCCCCAGTGCTACTCCTGGCCAGCCACTTTGCTGAAGCTTCCTTTTCCTTCAGGCCCTCTCCTCAGACCACCTCCTGCCCCCAACTTGTCTCTGGCGGCCCCGCCCCCCAAGTGGCTCCCTGCAGCCCCTGCTCCACTTGGGTCTCCTGGGCTGTCTGGTCTCCCTGCTGCAGGCAGCTTGGTCCTAGGGCAGGGGCTGGGGGTTTGGGAAGCAACTCCAGTAAAATAGTAAACCCCAGGTTGGTGTTGGGGTTCAGCTGTGGGCCAAGGGGGAGTCTGCCTGGGTGGGAAGAAATGGCACTTAGACCTTGAGTGCCACCCCTACACCCTGCAGCCACGCCCACCCTGTGAATGGGCCTAATTTGCATATTACCTCTTTCTATATTAAGATTATTCCCAGCCTCTATGAAGTCAGGTGGTCCTAGAGTCAAAGATCCACCCTTTACTAATTATATGACTTTAGGTAAAATTTTCACCACTCTAAGCCTCAATTTTTTTCATCAGTGAAAAGGAAATAATGTCTATCTGACTGGATCCTTATGTTCAATAGATGAGATACACCTAAAGTATTTAGCACAGAGCATGGCACATAGTAAGTACTCCATAACAGCAGCTAATTTTCATATTAATCCTTAATCTTGAGTTCACTAGTGAGGGCAACAGAAATGAAAAAAAGACACAGATGCAAAGTGATTTAAATTTGGGGTTAGGGAGGCATTACACACAAAAAAATCATTGGGACATGTTTACTGACTAAATATAGGAAAAGAAAAGAGGAGTTGAGTGCAAAGTCTCAAGCCTGGTTTGTTAGTTGTCATCCCCTGAGAGGCAGCCAGGATGGAAGTAGACATACAAATGCTCATTTGGAAAAAAATATCCCTGTGAAGGAAAGAAAGTGGGAGGAGTCTGGACGATTCCTCTGGCAAGGATGCAGATCTGGTTATTGTGTAGGAGAAAAAAAGGAGAAAGATTTATGTTGTGGAGCCATCTTTTTGTTTGTGTGTATATTTGTTTGTTTGTATTTATCCCTCTTTGTGAAATAATCTGGGAAGACAGCAAGCCATCTGAATGAGAAGTTTTGAAACCATGAAAGATTATTAGATAAGAATATTTAGAGAACATTTAAAGGATAGAACATTACTGTTTAGGATTCCCTTGGGAAACTAAAGCACAAATCTCCTGACATACTGCCCTTTCAGACAGTTATTTTCAAGATTTTGTTTGCACAGGAAATCTTTCGGGTGCTTGTTAAAGTTTCAGATTCCTAGGCTCTTCCCATAAAAAATCTGACTCAGAATGTCTGGAGGTGGACCCAGAAGTTGGCATTGTTAGAAAACATCCCAAAGAATTTTTTTATAGATTGTCTTTGAAACACAACATTTGGACATACTGTTTTTAAGGTCTTCAGTAACTCTAGACAACATCTGTAGACAAGCAATAGGCCTAGGGTAGTGAGTGTTTTCTTCCTAGAATCTCTGTGGATCTCATGCAAAAGTCAAAGGAACACAAACTCCTAGGATTCGGTGACTATGGAGCTAAAATCCCTCTAATGTAAGGAGCACTCCCAATTGCACCATAAAGATCATCAAGGGTGAATATCTGTAATGACAAGCCCATTACTTTCACAAGAGGAGAGTGAGAGGCTCACCTTTAACTCTGCCATCTGGGCTTTTGGAAGCTCCAATCGGTTTCCAAAAGTGTGATCTTTCTCCATAAGCTGTGGGCCTGTGAGGTGAGAACCTATCACTTCCCAATGCTCCATCTCTCTGCTAGGTCCCCTCAGGCATCCCTGCTTTCCAGAAGGGAATGCTCTGGACAAAACAAAGGTGCTAGTGGCAACTACTTGGGATGGAATCATCTACTTCTGAAGGAATTACACGTGCCCCTCTCAGGATGGTTGGAGAGCACATGCCTGTTTCAGGTTAGGAAAGGCAGCTGGGGGCTCACAGACTGCCTAACTGCCTAACATTTCCACAACCTGTGTCAGTGCGCCATCTGGGTTTGCCACTGCCCTCCTTACATAGAAACTCTTTCTTCTTGGTACAGAAGCTGGCAGAACTTTGTGCTCTAACATGAATAGAAAACAATTTCTACAAAAGACAGCTTTAGGTTTATTTGCCGGGAGGAGGGGAAGAAGGAGGAGGTAAGCCTCAGGAAGAGATCTGTTTTAAAATTTCTTTTAATTCAACCCTAGAAGTAGTGAAGGGAAGCAGGGTGGACAATATCTTTAGTTCCCCAGCAGCTCTCATTTTAAAGCATGTTGGAGACACCTCCAGAGCCATCTTTTTTCTTTCTTTCTTTATTGATGAAGGTATTACATATGAGTCCTTATTCCCCCATTCCCTCCTCCCCCACTCATGCCCTCATTCCCTCATTCCCCTGGTCCATTGGTTAGGCTTATACAAATGCATACAAGTCCTTTGGTTCATCTCTCCCCCTTACCCTCACCGTCTCCTACCTTCCCTCTGAGGTTTGAACATCCCTGCTTCTCTGTCTCTGGCTCTGTTTTTGTTCATCAGTTTATGTTGTTCATTATATTCCACAAATGAGGGAGATCATGTGACAATTATCTTTCCCTGAATGACTTATTTCACTTAGCACAATGCTCTCCAGGAACATCCATGCTGTTGCAAATGGTAGTTCCTTCCTTCCTTTTTATGGCAGCATAGTATTCCATTGTGTAGCTGTACCTCAGTTTTTATTCCATTCATCTGCTGACGGGCACTTAGGCTGTTTCTAAAGCATAGGTTTTGTAAATTGTGCTTCTATGCACATAGGAGTGCATGGGAGTGGTATATCCTTTCTGATTGGTGTTTCTAGTTTCTTGGGATATATTCCTAGAAATGGGATCACTGGGTCAAATGGGAGTTCCATTTTTAATATTTTGAGGAAACTCCATACTGTTCTCCACAGTGGCTGCACCAGTTTGCATTCCCATCAGCAGTGCACGAGGAATCCTTTTCCTCCCCAACCTCACATCCTCGCCAGCACTTGTCCTTCGTTGATTTCTTGATGATAGCCATTCTGATAGGTGTGAGATTGTATCAAATTGTCGTTTTTATTTGCATCTCTCGGATTATTAGTGACTTTGGGCATGTTTTTATTTTCTCTTGGCCTTCCTATGTCCTCTTTTGAAAACTATGAATTTAGGTCCGTTGCCCATGTTTTGATTGGATTCTTTATCTTCCTTCTGTTATGTTGTTTCAGTTCCCTGTAAAAGTTTGAGATTAAACTCCTATTGGGATAACATTGCCAAATAAGTTCTCCCATGCTGTGGGCTTTTTTGTTATTTTGTTTCTTTTGCTGTGAAGAAGCTTTTCATTTTGATGTAGTCCCATTTGTTTATTTTCTCTTTAGTTTGCATTGCCCTAGGAGCAGGCAGTATTGGTTAAAGATATTGCTTCAGCATATGTCTGAGATTTTGCTGCCTGTGGTTCCTCCAAGATTTTTATGGTTTCCCATCTTACATTTAAGTTCTTTATCCATTGTGAGTTTAGTTTTGTGTATGGTATAAGTTAGTGACCTATTTTCATATTTTTTGCATGTATCTGTCCAATTTTCTCAAAACCATTTATTGAAGAGTATGTCTTGAGTCCCCTGTCAAATACTAATTGACCATAGTAGTTTGGGTCAATTTCTGGGTCCCAATTCTATTCCATTGATCTATATGTCTGTTCTGGTGGCAGTACCAGAAGTTTTGAGAATAGTAGGTTTGTAATACAGCTTGATATCTGGTGTTGAGATTCCCACCTACTTTGTCTTTCTTTCTCAGGATCTCTGCTGCTGTTCGTGCCATCTTTTTTTTTATGTTGTTGTTGCTGTTATTGGTGTGTGTGTGTGTGTGTGTGTGTGTGTGTGTGTGTGTGTGTGTGTTTGTGTGTGTAATATTAGGGAGAGGAAGGGGGAGCAAGAGAGAGAATTATCTATCAGCTGCCTCTTGGACACCCCCCACTGGAATCCAATCAGGAACACTGGCATGTGCCCTGGATGGGAATCAAACCAGTGCCCTTTTGATGCAGGAAGCAGTGCTCCAGCCACTGAGTAACACCCACCAGGGCTACAGTGCCTTCCATGAGAGTATCTGCAAGGCTGATGGGGAAACCTTGACCTAAGGTTACCCACAAGGTGAAAACCATTGCTCACAGCATTGGGCTTATTGCAGATGCCTGCTGGGAGCCTGTGGGATGTCTGTGTCAAAGCAGGTGGTTCATTCCACACCTTCCATCAGTTAAATCCCCACCAAGGAGACCTATCAGGCACATATTCATGGTGGTCACGCCTGGTACAAAAATGGCCATCAGCTTTCTCATATTTCCAAAGCTCCAAACTTATCTCCGTGCAGAAAGGCCAGGATGCAATTTTGGCAAGTCTAGGCACCAACCTAAAAATGCAGTGAGAGAAAATAATGACAAAAATATAGTGAACTATTTACGTCATTGAAACCCTCCCAGGGAAAATTCTTCCTTGCAGGATCAAGTAGAGACTACTCCATGTTGAGAGTTGTTTCCCAGGGCACCTCCACTGTAGAATAATGTATCCTCTATCATCCTTCTCTTTTCTATCCATGACAGATGATCCAACCCTACCAAGTCCTGGCCTCTCAAATGGGGCTATTGCTGGCGTCGTGATTGGCATCCTGGCTGGCGTAGCTCTGATAGCAGCCCTGGTGTGCTTCCTGTATTTCAGAAAGACTAGAGGGTATGATGGCCTTCCCTCTTGTCCTGCTTCCTCCAAGGCTGATGACCATGTTTGGGAGAGGAAAGGAGACTTCCCCTGTGTCTCTGGGCTTGGATCTGGTCCTCCTCCTTCTTAAACCCCTGCTTCTCAGCACTGATTTCTGAGGCCTCTTCTTCCCTGGTCTTCAAACTTTCTGTACCCCTCTCCCTTTGGGAAATGGTATTCCCATCCCCTTAAGTTTAGATGGGGCAGTTGTGATTATGTTCCTCGGTCCTAGAGTCAGGAAAACCAAGATCTAAAAGGAAGAAAAAAATCAGTAAACGAAAAGGGGAGCAGGAGAAAGAGACAGTTGTGTGCTCTGTTAACCATAGAAAGAGGAAAATAGAGGGGCAGAACAGGAAGAGGACCTTAAAAATACGTGAAACGAGCCTGGCCTGTGTGGCTCAGGAGGTCACAGGTCAATTCCCAGTAAGGGCACATGCAAGGGTTTCGGGCTCTATTGCCAGAAGAGCACTGCAGAAGGCAGCTGATAGATGATACTCTCTCTCATTATTAACGCTTTTATCTCTCCTTCTTCTTTCCTCTCCTAAAAATCTACAAATTTATATATTTTTAAAATCTGAAACAAGAGGCCTTTTGGGTAATAAATGAAGAATGAAAACAGAACCAACAAAGTCAAAAGCTGCCCATGTAGAAATAGGCTCAGAAGCAATTGATAAAGAATAGACCTTTGTGGCCTGGCCAGGTGGCTTGGTTGATTGGAACATGGTCCCATAGCAAGGTTGCAGGCTACATTCTCAGTCAGGACACAAACCAACGTTGAGGATTCTAACACCTGATGGGTATTTCTCTCTCTCTCTCTCTTTCTCTCTCTCTTCTTCTCTCTTCCTCCCCCCTTCTTCTTTCTGACATTAATAAATATCAGATGAAGATTTTTTAAAAAGGGATGGACCTATATGAACGTTAGTGCAGCTGGAAAGGAGTGCACTCTGGAAGGGGCGGTGCGTACACTGAAGAGGAGCTCTAGGAGGAAAGGCAATGCTGACTCTGGTATAAATGAGCTCACAGTGTCCTTCCTACTTCAAGGAGCAAAGAGCCTATGCTTGGGAATAGCAGTCACAGTCTCTGATATTTATTTAGGGCAAGCAACCAGCGCGATCTCACAGAGCACACACCCTCAGCCTCCAACCACAGTAAGTAAAGCCGTCACCAGTGACAGCTGGTGTGTTCCATCCACCATGTGCCCTGACCTAGCAGGGAAACCTGGTCCCAAGGACTCAGTACCTTCTGAAATTTTAGAGGGGATGTCCATTTCCCAATCTGAGGTTGCCATAGCTCCTCCCACCCTTTTCTAGTCACAAAAGATCCCCCTGACACCCACTGGGAGACTCACTCAGCCAGACCTGGCAGGCCTGAGTAAGATGGCCATGTTTTCTAAAGACATTCCTCACCTTACCCTTCCCCTCCTCCTCTATTAGGGATGTGGGCACTCTCCTTTGGTGAGACTTTCCCTGTCTTGTGGTGCACTGGGTGCTGTGGTTCTCAATGCCCCTCCTTGCCACTGGTGTCTGGTGCTTAGAAACACAACGGGGCAAAAATCAAGGCCTTGTGAACTGGAAAAAACTTAGACGTGGACTAAGGGCTCTATGGCTCTACTGTTGCCTCCCTGCCCACTTCTCCCCAGCCCCTTCTCCACTGGCACTAACACCCTGGGTCTGGACCACAGATTCTGAGGAAATCAAATTCTTTAAGTGATCATGGTCCACCTCCCTACCCTACCCTCCCACTACCTGCCACCTCCTTCAGCGAGAAATCACAACAGCTTAATACTTAGCCTGTAAAGCAAAAAGTCGGCTTTGCATTTTCATGGATTGCTAACTCTTCTTTCAACTCTGAGGTGAGGACCTCTCTGACAACTCACCTGACAAGGTAAGCACAGCCAGTTTCACTGGCTCATTTTCTCATGGACATATGTCTATAGAGAGCGGGGTACTCTTGAAGACAGAGTGTGATCAAGTTTGAATCAAGGTTCCTCAATGTGTCAAAAAACCAAGATGTATTGGTTACCTATGGGTCTACTTCTTGCAACAATGTGGGCTCTGGAGTTGGCCCCATCCTTTGTTTGCATCCTGGCAGTAACTCTTAGCTCCTCTGTGATGTTGGACAGGTAACTTAAATCTCTCTGATCCTCACTCTGTCATCTGTAAACATGAAATGCTGCATACTTCAGAGAGCAGCTGAAGGAATGAAATGCGATAACACATGCAAGGCATCAGCCCAATGCCAAACATAAGGAAGGCACTGGGTTATTCTCCCTCCTCTACCTTCAATCTGATGCTGTTCTCCCCGTCAAGGGATAACGTCCATTCCAATGGGTCTGAGGTCTTAGTTCCTTCACTTTTCAATAACTTTACTGAGCTTCTCTCATTTAGCCTTTCAATAGAGCACACATATGTGTTGAAAAGTGCTTAAAGCATATGTATAAGTTAACAATGAAAAATTATCACCAGCTGAGCAACCCTGGTAAGCAGCACTGAAATGGAGAAACAAAATATGTCATCTCCCTGCAAAATGAAACCCTCCAGTCACTTCTCTACAAAGAGTAACCATATCCTGACCTCCAATGTACTATGTTATTTTTGCCTGTTTATGTTCCTACGTTAAATAACACAGTATACCCTTTTATGTGTGTTGCTTCTTTCATTCAAAATGGTTTCATGAGACTTATCCATACTGTTGTAGCCATTTGTAGTTGTTCATTCTTTATTGCTGTATCATCTTCCATTGTATGAATAGCATAATCTATCTTCTAGTGGTCAGCAAGCAGAGAAAATGGTAAAAAAAAAATCCTCCAAAGCTAGAAGCTTCCAATTGGTGAGAGCAGGTGCTGTCTAATCACAGGAGGCAAGGTGAGGGCCTGACCTGAGACACTGATTTAATTGACCACTTCTCATCCCTTTCAGATCCATGAAGTTACATACTCTTTGCTGAACTTCAGTGGCCAAGAATCAAAGAAACCAACGTCAGCCTCCCCATCCCCAACAGACACAGAACCAGTTTATTCAGAAATAAAAATGAACTAATGCAACCAGCCCTGCTCACCACACTGCTGACTGATTCCAAGTCTCATCTCCATCGCTAGGAGACTCCTTTGCCCTCAGGGAAAAGGAGAGGATGGGACCACAGCCCTGGAAGAGCACACCTGGGAAGCCTCTCCCCCCTCACTGTCATGGGGCACCTCCAGACTCCTTGTCACAGCCCCTCCCTTTGGTGTCAACAGGTGAAAGGGAGTCTGTAGGACACCCAGCCTTCCTTTGCATTGAAATCTGGCTCATTAAATTAGTACTAGAACCAACAAAGTTGAGATATAATTCTTTAAAGAGCAATCTTCTGGAAGAATTATTTTTAAAAATGAGAGTAGAATTATTTTTAAAATGAGAGTAGTAAGCAATATCAGGAGTATACAGAGAAGCAATGACAGCAGGCAATAGGAGAACATCAGGAGCATCCTTATTGCAAATATTTGAAAAATTAGATTAAAAGGAATAAATGCTTAGAAAGAAAATGAAACCAGAGGTGAGTCAAAAAGGAACAAAATTATGAGTAGCTCTATTAATAAATAGAGCAAATAAGTTTATATTTTTAATCCTTCCAATAAAGGATACATACATGCTGGATTATTTGAAAGGAGGTTTTCCAAACATTCAACCAACAATTGATCCTTTTTTTCCCCCCATAGAGACAGAAAGGCACATCAATGATGAAAAAGAATCATTGATTGGCTGCCTCCTGCACATTTCATACTGGGGATCAAGCCATAACCTGGGTAACATGCCCTGACCAGGAATCAAACCATGACCTCCAGGTTCATGGGTTGATACTCAACCACTGACCCATGCCAGCCAGGCAAGGATCAATTAATTCAAATCCTCCAGGTGCTCTTACAGAAACACCAGAGGGAACACTTCCACAGCTGTATTGTGTGGCTAGTATAATGGTGTCCACAAAATTAGGAGAAAGTGTCTAGACATGAGCAGAGCAAAGACAATGAGCCAGGTACAGAGACTCACCAGGGCAGGAAGATCCATATGACTAGCAAGGGGAAAATTGAGAAAACAAGAAGCTATGCTGGCTCTAACTGGGTTGGCTCAGTGGATGGAGCGTCAGCCTATGGACTCAAGGGCCCCACGTTCCATTCGAGTCAAGGGCATGTATGTACCTTGGTTGCAGGCACATACCCAGTAGGAAGTGTGCAGGAGATAGCTGATCGATGTTTCTCATCAATGTTTCTAATTCTCTATCCCTCTTTCTTCCACTCTGTAAAAAATAAATAAAATATATTTTTTTAAAAAAGCTATGCTCACCCCTCTTTCTCCCAACACCCCTTCTTTCATATAGGCTCTCAGGCAGTTTAGACCCCCTGACATTCTTCTCTCTAAAGATAAAATCTGGGTTTCAGTTGTATTTCAGCTCCAAGCCCAGAAATGCAGAAAAAGGAGACAAGTGGCACAGGGCTGCCTCAGGACCTATTACATTGACTAATAATTTCCTGCATGGCATTGACCAATCAGTGGCGACCACAACCTTGAAAGAATACACCTGGGAAGCTGATGGATATTCTATTCAGACCCTTCCCTGAGACTTCCCCTAAGATCTCCACCTGCAAGAAAGAGATCAATATGCTCAGGATAAAGGACCCGTGTGCACTCCCTCCAAGGAGCATGCCCTCCCCATTACCCCACGAGCACATATTCCCCCAAGCTCTAAGGGATCCCTTTATACCTGCAACCAGGGGAGCAATGGGCAGTGGCGTGTTGGCCCTGGCAAACCCCTTGAAATTTTCTCCAAAGACCCTTTTCTCTGACTTCTCAGAGAGTCAAGGCGGCCCAGCCAAGGCTTCTCTGTTCCTTCTTCTATCCCAGCAGTAGGCAAACTAGGGCCTGAGGGCCGGATCCGCCCATAGTTCTGTCCTATCCTGCCCTAGGAGCCTAAAGAGCTGAGGGATCTCCAGCTCCGCTCCTTCACCAGCAGCCCAAGATGAGAGTGCCAGCATGGTCTGGTTGCTTTTGTTCCTGCCCTCTGGTCCAGTTTAAGAACCCATCGTGGTCCTCGAGTCAAAAAGTTTGCTCACCCCTGTTCTATGCCCTTCCTTGTTTCACAGTCCTCGGTACATTTTTGCTGCCACCATGGATACAATACCTTTTGCTCAGTGCTGTGTAGTCCTTCCAATTGCATATCCCCATCCCCCACCCCCTTTTTCTGAAGTAACTGCAGGGTTCTTTTTAAAAATATATATATTTTATTGATATTTCACAGAGAGGAAGGGAGAGAGATAGAGAGCCAGAAACATCAATGAGAGAGAAACATCGACCAGCCGCCTCTTGCACAACCCTTACCTGGGATGTGCCCGTAACCAATGTACATGCCCTTGACCGGAATTGAACCCGGGACCTTTCAGTCCGCAGACCGACACTCTACCACTGAGCCAAACAGGTTTAGGCAACTGCAGGGTTCTTTAATCATTGTCTGAGATGGCTATTCAGCCTGCTCCAGCACCACCCACTTTAATCCTTTAAAACTCAGGGGGAAAAAACGCTTAATATTTTTATATGTGAACATCTTTCATGAAGAGTGACTCAATAGCAATGACTAAATACCATAACGTGCAGGAAATGTGGGGTTATTTAAGAAACAGTTTAACAGCATAAAAGTCACTGCAATTCACAGCATTAAAGGTTTAAAGGAGAAAAACCATGTACATTTTTCAAAAGACACTTTCAAGAAAATCCAACTAAAATTCAGGCTCTATTTATGATAAACTTAATAAGCCAGAAATTAAAGGAACTTGCTAATCTGAAAAAGCAAGTTTACAAAATATTATGGTGAAGTGTGGACCCAAAAGGGCCACTCACTAAACATAAGCTCAGGGGAGGCCTGGGTGGTGGCCTTGCAAACTCAGGGGCCTAAAGCACCCACAAAGGATGGTGTGAAATTAAAACTTTTAACTAACAGCAGTTTATGGCACCTAGTGATGTCCTAGGCTAGAATCTTCCCTAGCAACGGTTAGTCTTGACCCTAACTGACCCTGCCTAATGTCCCATCTGCTATAACATTCCTATGGAATGTCAGGGAAACTCCCATTTCCTCTGTTAGTTATCCTTTTTCCCACCTAGGTCAAAGATGTGTATTATTTTTCATCCAGTCCCAGGGGTCTCCCCATTTGCTTTCTCCCACCTCCCTAATATATCACCAGTGGATTTCAAGGGACCCGCTTGCCTCTGATCTTTTTTTGGGGGCGGGGGAGGCGGATGCTACTTTATTTTTTATATATATATTTTTAATTTATTAAGGTATTATCTGTGTACATAGCTTACCATTGCCCCCCCCCATAGATGCCCTCCCTCCCCAGAGTTTTGTGTCCATTGGTTGTTCTTATATGCATGCATACCAGTCCTTAGGTTGATCTCTTATCTCCCAGAGATCTCCCTACCCTTCCCCCTACCCCCTGCTGTCATTTGACAGTTTGCTTGTTGTTTTACTGTCACTATATCTATCTTTCTGTTCATTCGTTTATAATGTTCTTTAATATCCGTAAATGAGTGAGGTCATGTAGTGTTTCTCTTTCATTGACTGGCTTATTTCACTCAGCATGATGTTCTCCAATTCCATCCAGGTTACTGCAAATGTTGAGAATTCCTTCCTTTTTATGGCAGCATAGCATTCCATTGTGTAGATGTACCATAGTTTTCTGATCCATTCATCTGCTGACGGGCACCTAGGCTGTTTCCAAATCCTAGCTATTGTAAATTGTGCTGCTATGAACATAGGGGTGCATATATCCTTTCTGATTGGTGTTTCTAGTTTCTTGGATTATATTCCTAGTAGTGGGATTACTGGGTCAAATAGGAGTTCCATTTTCAGTTTTTTGAGGAAGCTCCATACTGTTTTCCACAGTGGTTGCACCAACCTGCAATCCCACCAGCAGTGCACGAGGGTTCCTTTTTCTCCGCAACCTTGCCAACATTTGTCATTTGTTGTTTTGTTGATGTTGGCCATTCTGACAGGTGTGAGATGGTACCGCATTGTTGTTTTGATTTGCATCTCTCGCCTCTGATCTTTTGATTGAAATGTATAAAATAAGACGCAAAACTGCCATTTTCTGGGACATTATCGCCATCCATTGAGATTTTGCTTTCCAGCAATTGTCAACATTTTGGCTCAAGTAAACTCACAAAAATTCTTCTCCGGTTTAAAGTTTCTTACTTTGACCTACATTTGTTATAGTGAAGATTACAAACAGGCTCACCGAGGACCACCTTATGGCCCTAAACCCAGTGCTAGAATACAGCAAGAGGTCCACTGAGCCCACTAACCCCTTCGTCCCCTCATCTGGTAAACTAGATTGAATTGACTCTTGGATCCAGGGCCTTCCCTTGCTTGTGATAGAGGATCTGACTTTATTTGAGCTGTATTTTAAAGCCTCAAAGTGGAACTAAGTAAGGTTAAGTGTTGACAGAACCAAGGCTAAGGTGTGACAGAAGAAAACATGGGTGGCTGTTTTTTTTTTTTACTCAGACATTTTAATGGGAATTGTTTTCTGAGAATCTGAGCAAAAATCCTTCACTGTACAAATGAGAGCTGAGGTTGTTCAGCTTTGAAGACAAGGGATACATCCACCCCCCAGCCCAAGTCTCAGGTGTTCTGAAAGGCTGTGTGGGAGCCTTGACTTGCAAGTGATTTATAGAAATGGGAAGATTTATCCAGGAATTACATCAACTTAAAATGGTTAAAATGCACCTGGCTGGTGTGGCTCAGTGGTTGAGCATTGACCTCTAAACCAGGTGGTCAGCTTTGGCCGGTTTGGTGCAGTGGATAGAGTGTTGGCTTGAAGAGGAAGGTCCTGGGTTCAATTGAGAACAAGCGCACGTACTGCAGTTGCAGGGTCCCCAGCCCTGTTTGGGGAGCATGCAGGAGGCAACCAATCGATGTGTCTCTCCCAAATCAGTGTTTCTCTTTGTTTCTCCCTGTTTCTTCCACTCTCTCTAAAAATCAATGGAAAAATATCCTTGAGCGAGGACTGAGAAGAACAACAAAAACAAACAAACAAACAAAAAAGCAACCACTCGAAATCAGGAGGTCATAGTTTGATTTCTGGTCAAGGGACAAGCTTGGGTTTTGTGTTCAATCCCCATTGGGGGTCATGCAAGGAAGAAAATGATCAATGATCCTTCCTCCTCATTAAGTTTTCTATCTTTTCCTTCCTTCCCTCTCTGAACTCAATAAAAATATGTTTTAATAAAATAAAATCATAAAAATGCAGTTGTCTATGATTGCCCAGATTAATTTTTTCATGCCAAGATTTTTTTAAAGACTCTAAAATTAAAGGAATGAATGGGAAATGTGTAGAAGAACAGATCAAATTTTGGAAAAACAATAATAAGCAATAGTAGAGACTGTCTCTGAACTCTTCTGAACTGATAAATGCCTACACCTCATTCTTCCTTCTTCTCTACCTCCTCCACTATATCCTTTGCTCTCAGAGCTTCCTTGTTCAGACTTGCCCTTCCCCTCTCTTCTTCCTTTCCCTTCTGTCTCCTCCACTTCCATTCCCTATGGACATAAAGGAATTGTAACAGCTTCCTTTGGAGAAAAGTTGGTCTCAGCCAGAGAGGAACAAGCAATTGTTCCTGATTTTATCTGGGAACCTGATGGATTCACAAAGAAATTTAATGTGTAATCCTGGCTATTCTAATTTACTGCAATTAACATATCCACTGGTTTCTGGAAGCAAAAGCAATAGAATTACTAAATAAGGCTTGCAAGAAAACTCCTGTAGAGAAGTCTACCCACTTTAAGGATTATAAGAAACCAAAATGGGATTTAGGCAAAACAAACAAACAAAAAAACAAACACAGAACAGAAACAAGCATAAAGCTTCTGTGGACTACACGAAGGCATTTCTCCTTCTTATCAATAGTTTAGGAGAAATTAAAATTTCCATGAAAAAGAAGAAGCTTATAATTCCTTGTTTGAGCCCCTGTGATTCTCCTATCCTTCCAGTAAAGGCATCGAATTTAAAAGGGAAATTTATACAAAATCTCAGTTATAAATAAGCTAGTTATCTCCAGACATCCTATAGTTTCAAATCCACAAACCATATATCAACCATTGCTGTGACGGCCAATATTTTCCTTTAATAGATTATGTAGTGCCTTTTTCAAAATTCCAGTAGAAAAAAGCAGTCCATACCTCAGCTTTTACCTGGAAGATTAATGTTTACTTGGACAGTAAAGCCTTGGGATGTAGGGCCCCAAGATTGAGGAATTGACCTTCCCCACTGCCTGTTCCAGGATGTGACCTTTACGGTTAAAGATTAGACAGGAATGAGGTCAGTTCTTTACGGTTGAAGATTAGGCAAGAATGAAATCAGTCCCCAGAAACTCCCTACCCTGAGGACTTACCCAGAGGAATGGGAAGGGGAGAGGCAAAGGGGCTTGCAAGATTACCAAATGGGACTGTTGACTAAGCATAGACCCTGTCATAAAACATGTAATTAACGAGCCCAGCTCCCCTTCTTGGAATTTCTTTGTTCCCTTCCTCCCCCTCCATGTGTAACCCCACCTGCATGTGGTTTTTGCCTTTATAAACTCATGTTCTGCAGTTACTCGGCGCTCCAGTTAGCCAGCACTCCCCTCGGATTGCTGTCTGCCTGAAAGCCCCTGCACTGGGCTTGTAATAAATCCTCATGCGTTTTGCATCAAGTTTTGGTTTTGGCGTTTGACTTGGGGTCGTCGCCTACTCCGTCGGACTCACCAGGGGTCTTGGGACCTTACAGGGATATGTAAAAAGTCCACCTATTGATACTAAAACCTGATGGAAATTAAGTTAAATTTTCTTTTTTAAAAAATATATTTTATTGATTTTTAAAATTTTTTATTGATTTTTCACAGAGAGGAAGGTAGAGGGACAGAGAGTTAGAAACATTGATGAGAGAGAAACATCGACCAGCTGCCTCTTGCACACCCCCTGTTGGGGTTGTGCTGGCAACCAATGTACATGCCCTTGACTGGATTGGAACCCGGGACTTTTCAGTCCGCAGACCGACGCTCTATCCACTGAGCCAAACCGGTTTCAGCTTATGTCAAATTTTCTAGATATTCCACTCTAATCCTACATGGGAGTGATTTGGTTTTATGCTCAAGTCTAGAAAATTACTAGACTCCCGAAAAGACACAACATACCTATTACAACATCTACTAGCTGTAAAGGCACATGGATACCAAAGAACAAGCTCTGATTCTGTTTACCCGAGTGAAATAATTTGCTTCTAATATTAAAGATGGGCTACTAAATAGCCAAGAAAGACTGAAAGGAATCCTATCTTTTCCTCTAACAGAAAACAACAACAAGAAAGCAGCTTAGAGGATTCCTGGGTTGCACTGAATATTGTCACAATTGGGTTCCAAATTTTTTTATTAATGGCCCATCCTCCAGTTGTCTTATTAAAGTCAAAGTGAACTGATCCAATTTAGTGGAACTTAAAAAGAGAAACAAGCTATAAATTCTCTAAAGAATTCTTCAAAGCTTCCTTCTCAGACACATTAATTATAGAAATTTTAACTGAAAAATATGGACTATAATAGACCTATAGGTTATTACTAAAGAAGGCTTGCAAGAAAACTCCTGTAGAGAAGTCTGTAGGTTATTATAGTCAGCAACTAGACTAACTAACTAAAAGGGTCCCTCTCTACATAACAGCCATTTCTGCTACAGACATGTTATGCAAACAAATAAACAAAAGGTAGTTATGGTCTCTCTTTAGTTTATGTTCCTCATTCTATTAAATCAACATTGAATTCTCATCACATTCCACTCTTCTGTCAGCTGATTGGCTCTTGCCTTCTGCAATTAATTTCACTTAAGCTCAATGTAAGTCTTAACCCTGCCTCTTTTTGCTATTTCCTTTACAAGAGAAGACCTCCACAATTATGTTTTGGTTATTGACCACATTCTTATTCCTAGAAATGGTTTAGAGAAAACTATTTAATAATACTGACTTAATTGGTTTACAGATGTTAGGGGCAGAAATAGGATACTGGGATTATGTTTATATATTTAAAAGCCTGAGGGACCATTACTACCAAATGACCAGAATGACCTGTCATATGATGCCCAGTGACTGCCAGGGGACAGATGCTTAATGCAGGAGCTGTCCTCTGGTGGTCAGTGTGCTCCCACAACAAACCTCCCATTCACCCTCTCTCTCCCTCCTCCTCACCTCCTTCCTCCCGCCCCCAGTCCCTTGCACAAATTGGTGCACCAGGCCTATAGTAAGAAATATTAAGCATGCTCAATTAACCAGTAATGCCCTATTCTGATTAAAGAAAGAACATTCTAATCTGGCTGGGAGTTGTCTCCAGGACCTGGGGGCTCACCTGGTAATGCAGTCCGTCTTCTTCCTTGGAGAGCTGCCTATTATCTTGGAAAAATTAACAAACTTGTTGCAGAAACCAGAGGAGCAGTCCTTTACAAACCTCCAGTCCTTTGCCAATATTTGGGTAGCAATCCAGTTGTTGAGGTATTTAAAAATAGATAAACTAATACAAAAAATAATAATGTCCTAGTTTTGTTAAAGAAAACTAGAGAAGAACCAAGTAATGCTTAGAGAGATGGAGTTACGTTTATTTCTTGCGGGCCCAGAGGAACATCTCTCTCAAATTCTGGACCACAACATGGAGGAACTTTTCCCATTTATATGTTTTTACCTTCTTTGTCTCCCAAGAATGGGGTGTTTCTGGCCCCCTTTGCAAATTCTTAAAGAGCCCCTATGTGCTGGGGCCTTGAGATTTCAACCAAAGGCCTGGCCTAGTGCCAGCACTGATAACTTCATCCAGGGAAGGTTTAATGGCCTCTCTGAAGTGGGAGTAGCCTTATTTTCCTTATTATTTAAGCAGAGAAGCATTTACAGAAGCCAAATAGCAGGAGTAAAATTTCAAACAGCAGTTTTTATATAAGATGGATGCTTCAGTTTCACAAATGTGGTCTTTACAGGACCAAAGGTGTGGTTCCAGAACATCAAAAGCCCACCAAATCTTTTTACCTCCCCTATTCATCTCAAGAGACTGGTACATGTTAGGTCCAGGCCTAAAGGAGGAAGGCCAAAAGACATTGTGAGAGTATAAGAAATTTTATTACATCGTCTCACAGTAAGCTGAGAACAGTGTAATGGTGTCAGCACAAAGCGGACTTTAAGTTTCATTTATATAGGGTAGAAGTATGCAATATAGGGCCAGGGTGTGGGTGCACAAGTATTAGAAAGATTTCATAAATGCCCCAATATGTGGATTTCAAATATCTGGAGTACTACTGCCAGATGCCTCCCATAGGGAACTATTACTCTAGGCTTTGTTATGCACATTTTTGCACTCCATTATGATGTGCTTGGGCCCTAGCCCCTCCCTGGAATGTTGTGTACATTCTTGGGCTCCATTATGTCCCTGGGAGACTCCTGCCCTTCCCAGTGATTTTTCAGTTATTCTCATTGCAGTTTCAGGATTAATGGCCTTCCTTTTCCAGTAAACAACCTCACCCAGTTTCCAGTAACAGCCTACACCTGGCCACAAGCTGCACTGGGTCCCACTGGCTACTCTGACTGACCTTTACAAGAGACAAAAAATCCCGCTCCCCCTACTCTGTGCTGCTGATCTAGTTTTGGCCTCATCCCCTCTGTTAGCAGATGTTAAAATTTATACTAATGAAAGGGTAATGGCTGATTACACCAGACATCTTTTGGATGTCCTTCCAGACAAAGCCACAGTAGTGGGGGCTGAAGCAGAGTTAGTGAGAAGCAATCAGGATGACAGGGGAGACCAGGAAGTGAGCAGATCATGCCAGCAGGGGAAGGCCATTCAAGGGTGAAACAGGCTGACAGGGGAGGGCAGTCAGGGAGCAATCAGGCCAGCAAGGGTGTAGTCAATGGGCAATCAGGCTGGCAGGCAGAGGTGGTTAGGGGTGATATGGTAGGCAGGCAGGTGAGCAGTTAGGAGCCAGCAGTCCTGAATTGCGAGAGGGATGTCTAACTGCCAGTTTAGAACCAATCTCACACAAGTATCGGGACTAAAGCGGCAGTCAGACATCCCCCAAGGGGTCCCAGATTGGAGAGGGTACAGGCTGGGCTGAGGGTACCCTATATAAATGAAACTTAAAGTCCGCTTTGTGCTGACACCATTACACTGTTCTTAACGTGGACCAGAGGGCCGGAACAAAAGCAACCTGACCATGCTGGCACTCTCATTGTGGGCTGCTAGTGAAGGAGCTGAGGGGAGAGCAGAGAACCCTCTGCTCTTTCAGCTCAGCAGGCTAGATAGAACAGCTGAAGGGGATCCCGCGGGCCACAGTTTGCTCATGGCTATTCTAAACCTTCCTTGATGTACTCCCTTCCTGATGAAACTTTCTTTGACCCACCTGATCATTTAATCCCAACACCTATTGCTCTCTCTTAACCATAGCACCATTCCTCCCATAATCTCCTCTCTTCTCAGTCAAATAGAAAACCACAAGATTTGTCTCTTAAATAACTAAAAAATTAGGAAACTCAAACTTGAAAAAGAGAGATTAATTTTCTTCCCCGATATCAACTCTGGTCTATAGAGGGATCTCTAAATTGTACAATTTAGAGATTACAATTAAATTTGGTCTTCAATTCCATTTGTTTTGCTATTGCATATAGCCCTCTTACCAAGACAGGAATTTGAGGAAAACTATCCTCTCAGTCCCTGCAAACTGCCTGCCTCTCAGAAAGGCAGACCAGCTGCTTTCCTCCATCCTCCACCCACTCTTTCCAGGGAGCAGCAGCGGTTTAACCCTTTCTTTGCAGGCACTTGCCTAACAATCCTGCCACAGAAAGGAGAGGAGCTCATTTCACCCAAACCTGAGCATCTTATCTTAAGGAAAATAATACATTTTTGTAAAAAAAAAATTAATAAATAACATATAAAAGAAATTATCTGGGTGGAATAAGAGCCCAACATTTTTGAAATCCATTTTATCCAATAGACTGTATCAGGCATTAGAAAAAATGACAAAAACTAGCCTTAGGACCCCAGATCCCCACTGAGCAATTAATAAATGCAACTTTCACTGTTTTTAACACCTAAGACAGAGAAAAGGAAGGAAGCCCTCCTGTCCCAGCAGCCTGTTGGGCCCAGCACCTCACTCTCAGAGGCTGGCTGTGTGTTCTCTGGGCAGGGAGGAAACAAGGACAGGCAGGGAGGAGCCCAGGACCAGGCCTTGTCTGGGAGCTTGTGCAGGTAAATGCAGTCAGACTTGAAGGGGTGGCAGCCATTCCACTCTGTGAAAAGTACCACCATCAGAGCTGGCTGGTCCAAGCCTTGAAGTTTCTGATGAGTTGCTCCTTCTGGCCCCCCTCATTCACCCAGGGCTTGAGGGGGATGATGGAGCTGGAATGGATTTGTCAAAGGGGATAGATGCTAATGACATTCAGTGGGAAGTCCTGGAGGCTTGTACTCAAGGGCTGTGCTCCCTCTGCCACAACTTTAGCCCCTGGAAGAGGGACTGGAAGATGCCCAGGACCAGAGTCTACGCACACAGTGGCCTTAAGCTGATGGGGCCCAACACACCAGTCAGCCCCCTCGAAGAGAATCACCATTAAAGGGATGGGGCCAAAGGTAGCCCTCAATGTGACAGGTAAGAATTAAATGTTTCTTAAACACGGACTCCTTTCTCTCTTACCAAGGCCTCTTGTTTCTAACGCCTTGTTTGGTCACTGTGGTAAATAGGCATCCTTTAACTGCAGCCTCAACAATCTTTTAGTCATGACTTTCAGAAACTACAGGAGCAATACAGCCCCTCCCCTCATAAAGAAAGAATGTGGTGTTTTTATTCTAAGCAGATAACAACCATGAAGGTCTGAATCTCGCCCCTCCCCCACTACCTCCCCACCCCACCCCGCACAAACACATACACATACAACTATTTCAGCATTCTAAACAAAACAGCTGCCTATAAGGCAGTCAACTATGAGAAACTTAGTGAAATCACTCAGGGCTCTGATTAAAACCCAGCTCTCTTCCTTTCCCACCTCACAGGGGTCTTACAAAATGTTACCACTGTGGGCCCCACCTCCCCAGAAGAAACCCTTCTTCTGACTGCATCTTATATCCCCATCAGTCCCCAACATATGCCACAAACTTCAAAAAATATACATGGATCTACAAATCCCTCATAAACACATTATTAACCTGGCCTTTAGAGTATTTAATAATAGAGACAAGGAAACCCAAATCCAAAAACGAAGGGGAGATCAGGCCAAGGCTGAGGCCCAGAAACAGGCCTTCCAGCTCCTAGCCACCACTCTCAGGAACCACAAACCAAGTGCCAGTCCTCTAACCAAGGACCAGTCAAGGGCTAAACCTCCTCTGGGCCCATGCTTCAATTGCAGCAAGAATGGACACTGGACCAAGTCCTGCCCAAACCCCTCCCTCCTGCCTGAGCCCTGCCCAAAGTGTGGAAGGGATGGCCACTGGAAATCAGTCTGTAATGTGATCCCCCCAGGTCCCACCCCAGCCAGTCTAGCAAGCCCACCTTCTGGATCCGATTTGGAGTTCCCAGAAGACTGAAGATGCCCAGGCCCTGACCAAACCACACAGACTTACATCACTGGGTAATGATTGTGCTGGCAGGTAAGCCCATCTCTTCTTTCATTCACAATGGGGCCACGTGTTTTCCCATCCCCAAATTTGCTGTGACCCTTGTCCCCTCCTCCTTCTCTATTACGGAGTTGACAAACTAATCTCACAGCCATTAGCCACCTCTCCTCTACACTACACTACACTTACTAGACACCCCTTTTGTCCATTCTTTTCTCACTCTATGTAATTGCCTGAGGATGGCTGTCACTCATCCCCTCATAAAGCCCAATTGTCCCAAACCACAGTCAGCTACCTTGGTTTCACTCTCACCCCACAAAGCTGAGCCATTACCTTGGACCATAAATGCCTTGTGCTGTCTCCTTCTCTATACTAGATACTTGCCTTTCTTGGGTTCCCTAAATTCTTTCTTTCTTTTTTCTTTCATTTTTTTACAAAAGGATTAAGGTATTATATGTGTAATAGCTTACCATTGCCCCCACCCCCCACCTGCCATTCATAAACTCCCTCCCCAGAGTTCTGTGTTCGTTTGTTGTACTTATATGCATGCATACCAGTCCTTTGTTCGATCTCTTATCTCCCCCCAGGTCTCCTTCCCCTCCCCACTGTCTTTTGACAGTCTGCTTGTTTTATGGTGATTATCTCAGGACCACAGGAATAGAATCCACTCCTCTTCTGGTTCACACCACGCCCCCCTCCCCCTGGGTCCCACTGCTTCCCCGGGGAAGACGGCTCTCAGGGAACATGTCTCCCCTGGGGTACACGGCTCTCCAGGGACACATGACACCCTGGGGCACACTGCTCACCCGGGGAACATGGCCCCCCTGGGGCGCTGGGGTCACGAACGGGAGTCTCTGCGCAAGCTCCTCTCTAGCATGGCAGGCGGGCTGGGAGGGCTGCGAGCGGGGAGACCACGCTCCAACGAGTCTTGTTCCGGGCAGGAGCGGAGTGGCTTCGGACTCGGAGGCCAGCTCTGACGCCGCCCACACCCTAGGCTTGGGGCAGAGCGAGATCCGTTCTCTGTGGGTTTCCCTCACAGAGGTGTGGTGGCGACGGTGGCTCAATTTCCATTGTAGTTTTAAAATCCACAAGGCAGCAGCGGCAGAAGCTCCTGCTCCGCCATGGGGGGCGGTGAATGGAAGGTTCTGCTCCAGCTCCTCACCAGCAAGGCAGGCATGGAGGCCAGGCTGAGATGGCTGTAGGCGGGGATACCACGCTCAAAGGTGTCTCTTTCGTGGCGGGAGCAGAGGCCAGGCTGGAATGGCTTCAGGTGGGGAGACCACGCTCAAAGGTATCTTGTTTGGGGTGGGAGCAGAGGGGTCTGGTTCCACTGTAGTTTTAAACTCCACATGGTGGCAGAAGCGCCTTGCTTTGTCTCTAGTTGTAGCCTTCCCATTCCGCCAGCTTTCCTGTGGGTCTGATTTGATCCCTTTGGATTTTAGCTTTTGTTTTTTTCCAAATTGTTGATGAGGTGGCAGCTTAGGAGACTACCTAGGCCGCCATCTTCTTTCGGTCTCCTCCCGTAAGTTCTTTCACCTCTGAGCTCCCAACTTAAGTCTTCTCCCAAAGCCCTTCTATGACACAGTAAAGAGCTTCCTCACTGAACTTAGATTTCAAGGCCAGCATTTTCACCCCTTTAATGCTCTTCTTGGCACTCATCTTTGCTCTCTGCATCCTAAGAGCTCTCTCCTCCTTCATCCAAATCCACATTCAAACAATTACCAATAGATCCATAGGGGCAATGATGCTATTCCAGATCTTGACTAGATAACACTCCCTCCCTCAAACACCAACCAGTTAAGGACATCTCTACACTCCACCCAAGCATGAAGAAGCTACAGAAGAACAAGATTGGCATTCCTCATCAACCCCAGCTTACAGGAACCCAGCTTACAAGGGGAAAAAGGAAGAAAAAAAAAGGCTGGAATGCTAGGCACATTTTTACACTCCCATTATGCTCTTCCTGCGTCCCTAGCCCCTCCCTAAAATGTTGTGCACATTCTTACACTCCATTAATTCCCCTGATCTCTATTTCCCCTCCTGGTGACTTTCCTGTTATTCTCATTGTAGATTTCATGATTAATGGCCTTTGCTTTCCCTGTGATTCTCATTTTAGTTTTCATGATTAACAGCCTTTGGTTTCCAGTAAACAATCTCACCCAGGTTTCAGTGACCAGCTACACCAGGACCCCACCTGCACCTGGTTCCACTGGTTGCTCTGACTGACCTTTAGAAGAGACAAAAATAACCCGTTCCCCCTCCTCTGCACTGCTGATGCTGTTTTTGCGTCAGCCCTTCTGCTAGCAAATGTTACAATAAATTTATCATTCTTTATCCATTTTGGCCTCATGCGTTCCTCTTCAGCAACCCTAAAAGGTTTGTCCAATATCACCGACAGAATAACTGTTACTAAGAATCTCCTCTTTGAATTCAGCTCTGAATCTTTGTAAGTTCCTTCCTAGAGCATACTGAAATTTCCAGAACATTAATTGTAATATTACTATATGTATATACACATAGTTATAATTATTAACTATAGGCCTGGTGCATGAAATTTGTGTGGTGGAGGGTTAGGGAGGTTGTCCTTTAATCCAGCCTGCACCCTCTCCAATCTGGGACCCATTGAGGGATATTCGACTGCCTGCTTAGTCCCTCTCACAATCCAGGACTTCTGGCTTTCAACAGCTCCCCTGCCTGCCTAACTGCTGCTAACCAATTCTGCCTGCCAGCTTGATCACCCCCTCACCATTCCCTTATCAACCTGATCGACGCCTAACTGCTTCCCACCTGGCACGATTGCTCTTAACTTCTCTCTCCTGCTGGCCTGGTCACCCCCAACTGCCCTCTCCTGCAGGCATGGTCCCCCCAAATGCCCTCCACTGCAGGCCTGACCATCCCTAACTACCTTCCTTGAAATCCTGGTCCCTCTCAGATGCCCTCCCCTGTAGGCAATCTTGTGGTGGCCATCTTGTGTCCACATGTGGGTAGTCAACTTTGACCATATGGGAACAACCATCTTATATGGTGGAATGACAGTCGATTTGCATATTACTCTTTTATTAGATAGGCTTTTTATTTGCAAAGATTCCCATGTAATGTTTCAGTTATCAAAATATTGTATTATAAATCTCTTGTGCTGAAACCAGTTTGGCTAAGGAGATAAAGTGTCAGCCTGTGGACTGAAATGTTCCAGGTACAATTCTGGTCAGAGGCATGTACCTTGGATGCAGGCACATCCCGGGTAGGGAGTGAGCAGGAGGCAGCTGATCAATGTTTCCATCTCATTGATATTTCTAACTCTCTATCCCTCTCCCTTCCTCTTTGTGAAAAATCAATAAAATATATTTTAAAAAATAAAAATAAAAATAAATCTTTTGTAAATTTAGGTAAAAACAATGTATAGCCATATAGTAATAACTTTAAAATATATTAATTATACTTAAACCAGTTTTAATAGTAAATATTTTATCTGGATCATCAAATCTCATTTAATTTTCTGTAGGCCAAAAAGATATTATATCCTAGAGGATTCAAACATGGTGGCCAGCAGGATAGTGGTGAGGAAGAGAATGTGAATGAGTAAAAAGAGTGAGAGGGGACTGTGTGTACATGTGAGGTGTATGTGTGGAGTTCTACTGATCCCGGCAGGCCCAGCTGAGGGACCCCATAAGTGCACAGATCTGTACACAGGGCCTCTAGGTGTAAATAATAGCCTTGCTGGGTAGAGTAGTCTTTGCTTTAGGTTTTGCTTGTCTTCACTTTGACTATGTCATGCCAATACCTCTGGCCTGAAATGTTTCTGTCAAGAAATCAGCTGATAGTCTGCCTTTGTCTTACTGCTTTTAAGGTCCTTTCTTTGTGTTTAACATTTGACATTTTAATTATGAAATGTCTTGGTGTAGGCCTCTTTGAGTGCCTCAGCTTGGGACTTTCTGTACTTCCTGGATTTGAATATCTTTTCCTTTGCAGGTAAAGGAAGTTTTCAGTCATTTTTTTTTTTTTTTTTTAGGTTCACAATTCCTTGTGCTCTCTCTTTTCTTCCTGGCACTCCTATGAGGTGAATGGGGTTACACCTGATGATATCTAAGAGATCCCTTAAACTATCCTCATTATTTTTTATTGTTTTTTATTCTTTTTGTCTCTGATTGGGTATTATGTGCTAACTTGGCTTTCAAATCAGTGATTTGATGCTCTGTTTCATCATATCTGCTATTAATTCCTTCTAGTGTGGTCTCCATTGCCGTTATTGTATTTGTTTCTGACTGATTTTCATTTCTTTTCTTTTTTTTTTTTTAATGTATCCTATCTCTTTGTTTAAGTTCTCCCTAAGATCCTTGTATATCCTTATCACATTGTTTTGAATTCTGTGTCTGGTAGCTTGCTAGCCTATATTTTGTTTAGTTTTTTAGGGATCTCTCCTGTTCTTTCATTCAGAACACCCTTCTTTGTCTCCTCATTTTGGCTGCCTCTCTGTGTTTGTTTCTTTCTTTTTTCTTTTTCTTTTTTTCTGTGTTTGTTTCTATGCAGTGGGTAAATCTGCTATGTCTACCAGGATTAACATGGTGGCTTTATGTAGTAGGTGTCCAGTGGGTCCAGAGACACCATCTCCTTGTTCATCTGAGCTTGGTGCTCTAGAGTGTTCTTTGTGTGTGTAGTGTGTGTCCTCCTATTGTAGCCAAGCCTTGATCACAGTATGTACATCAGTGGGTAAGGTTGACCTTCAAGGTAACTGGCTGTGAGGATTGCCCATGACCACAGCATACAAACTGCTCTGTGGGGGCTGACCCCCAGAGTTCGCTTTGTCCGTGTTGGCTCTGGTGCGTACAAAGACCATCCTTTCTATATGCCACTTGTGGTATCAAAGTGTTGGCTTTAGGGCCCTGTGCAAGGGCTATAGTGCAGGTCATTGTCAGCCACTGCCAGTGACTGGCCCAGGCTACCTGGTAGAGGCTACAAAGTGATCCATAATTGCCACCTTCCCGTCCTGGAACTGAAGGCGTGTGTGAGAGGCCACACCACAATCTCAGGCTGGCTGCTGCTAGTACGGGGACTCCGGAAACTCAAGAAAATGGCACAGGGCACCCAAGGTCCTGCTGCCCCCTGTTGACTGCCTGTAGACTCATCTGGTGAAACAGGTTCAAGAAGTACAGTAGCCATTGGGTGAGGCAGTTTTGCAGTTTTTCAGAAAGCCATCAGGTGGCAGAAGTGGAGTTTTCCAGGTTAATTCAGTTTCAGATTTGGAAGATGGCATCTACCTGACTGCTCTGTGATAGATGGGTTCAACCCATAAGGACAATGGTAGTTGTTCCTTCAGCCCTCACCTTGAAGACACGTAACTCAGTTTCTTCCTATATGTCTCTGGCATCTCCCCCACCTCCAACGCCATTGTCTCTTCACGGCAGCCCAGTGTGAATGCCCACAAGTGACTGAGTCTGTGCATAGGCCCTTTAGGAGGACTGCTGGATTTCTGTCAGACTCCCATTTCACTTAGCCAGACAGAACCTCCACTGATTTGCACAATTAGATATTGTGGGAGCTCCTCCTTTGGCCCTGGTGCTCCACACTGGGGAGCCCCATGTGGAGCTCAGACCCCTTACTCCTGCAGTGTGACCTCTGCAACTGATATATCCCTCCCAATTGTCTATCAGCTCACACTGTGGGGCCATCACATATTGTGTCTCCACTCCTAACAATCTCACCATGGATTCTTCTTTATAGTATTAGTTATAGGGTTTATGTAAGGCTATTCTCCATATGGTCCTCCAGGTTAATTGTCTCATAATTTACTTGTGATTGTGATGTGGTCTTGGGAAGAGGTGAGCACAGTGTTTACCGACTCCACCATTTTGGTCAGAATCACCACACTCCCAGTCTAATATCCTATTACTTCAGTGAAGTGGTATGTTTTGGGGGTTCATTAAGTCACTCCATACCCCATATTTATATTACAAATAATCTTTAGAACATAGGAAATATGACCCATCTCTGATATCATTATTGGGGCAATCCATTTGGAAAAACTAAGGATACCACCACTGTGGGCTTTCCAATTCCTTTGAAAGGTTATGGATGTCCTCAGCATCTGGCTAGTGGGATTAAGGTGAACATGCCCAGTCCCACCAAGGTCTCAGCTCAGCCCTCTAAAATTACCCACTAAAACAACTGTCAGAGGCGCAGGATGTGTGAAGCCCACTGATAAAAACTTGCCCACAAAACCTTCCCTCTGCTACCTATCAGGCTCTTACCACAGGCTCCCTGGTCTTCACTCAGAACTAGTGCACTTACCATGACCTTCTTTGGCCTCTCAACCCCTTTCCAAAACCTGTCCATAGCAATTAAAGTCTCCATGCCAGTGACATTTCTGAAACCAATTGCAGTTACCTGTGCTTCAGATCTCACCCATATTTTAACAAAGGGTGTTCTGGGTCTCCAGGTAGGTAAGCCTGTTTCTTCCCCTTTGCAGTGGAATTAGAGCAGTGACAATATCTATTTAATGAGGTTGTAGCCAGAAAAATTCAGGTAAAGCACAGAAAATATTGAACCTGAAGTACTGGTAAAAGTACCCTTGATGTCGGCTTCCCCACAACATAAGACAGTGGAATGATTGAGATCCCACAAAAACAAGGTCCAGTGCAGAGACGCTCCCTTTATATTCCCCATGATGGGGTACACATGTACACACGAGTGAGAGCACACAGGCACGGGATCACACACACACACACACACACACACACACACACACTCACACACACACACACCCTACTTGAATACATCCAATGGCAAGATTGTTCTATAATTTAGTTGTATCCGCTGCCCTTTTTATGGTCAGAGACAGGAATTACACTAGCATTCTTCCTCTTTCCTCCTTATTTACCAATTTCCAAAAGGAAACAACCGCTGTACAGAGGTCTTCGAATGTCTCAAAATTCCCTCAGCAGGAAAAGAGATCGGCAGGAGAGGTAAGAGGGATTCATCTGTGGCCCCAAAAATTTAACCTCTAAAGACCAGTTTCTTCCTTGCAAAATAGTCTGGTGAGGATTTGGATGAGATCCTAATACTAGCACTGCAAGGGACACATACCAAGTAGACAATAGGAATCACGTTCTTAAATCACCCTGATGAGACTCTGCTCTAATTCACAAGGTGCTTTATTTTAAAGGGGAATAAACCAAGGCCCACCAAAGAGGAGAGATTTGGCCAGGGTTTCTCAGTCAGTGGCTGAACCCAGGCTAGCACTCAAGTCCCCACAGGAAGTAGGAGGAGAAAAAAAGTATTTTGTTCTCCTGGTGGCTGGGCATGACAGTCACTTTGCCAGTGATCCTCCTGCCTCCACCTCCTGCTCCTGCTCACTTCCCCATGAGCACTGCCCACTGCCTGCCCAGCTCTCCACCTCCCTGGACATGTTTGGTCCTCCTCACACCTTCTACACTTCCATAACCCTCATGGGCCACGGGACAAAGCAAAAAGGCAACTCAGTGACCTTATTTGGTTGTGTGAAAGGGTCAGGGTGTTTGACTGGTCCAGTGAAATAGTCAGTCCCTAAAGGTGATCAGGAAACCTGAGAGGATGCCCCAATCAGGATCTAGGCCAGAAGGCTCTGCACCAGCAACCTGGGCATTCTCAGTCACTTTAATGGTCCCAATATGGTGAAAATCTGCTAAAAGTTTGTGATACTCAAGGGCACAACGCATGAGCTGGAAGATGGTATTGAGAAGCCCTCCAAGAAAGGGGGGGGAGGAGTCAGGGACACTTTCATAACTCAGATGCCCTGCCCCTCCTTCTAGACACCCTTCACAAACCAGGACACCTGCTCTCCCACTAAAGACTTGGAGACCTGGAACCTTACTTCTGCAAATTCATGTGCTTGATACATTCAACTCTAATCTTCCTCTCCAGATCACACCAGCCTTATAGCATCTGGCATCAAGCACACATTTTGTTTTTGTTGTTATTAATCCACTGCCGAGGATATTTTTTCATTGAGTTTTAGATACAGTGGTATAAAAGAGAAGAGACACTGAGAGAAAACATCCATGTAACATATACACATCAATTGATTGTCTCCTAAACCAGGGCTGGGAATACAGCCTGCAATCCAAGTATGCAGCTTTGACCAGAATCAAACCCTGCACCTTTCAGTCCTTGAGCCAATGCTCTATCCACTCAGTCAAACTGTCCTCTCTCCTCTCAGCTTTCTGAAATTGTCAGGTGGAGCTTTAACACTCGGGGACACTGTAGGGGCAATATGGCAGGGTATGTGGAAGAAACATAAGCCCCAGCAGTCTTTTTTTTTTTTCCAGTTAAATATTTATAGCAAGATAATCCCCTGGATTTAAATAGTTATGGACATACAAATATGAACAAACAACCCCCTTGGATCATAAGGGGGTTGCCAGGAGCCCCTTTCTCCTTCCCCCTTCACCCAAGCCAGAGGGCATGAGTCTGATTTTTAAAAATTATTAGTTTGGCCATCCCTGCAGCAACAAGCATGAAGTTGGGCAGTTACCCACAAGGTGGCAGAGAGTTCCCACTCTCTGAACTCTGTCTCCTATATTAGGGTCAGATGCTTTCTTGTTCTGTCCTTTTCCTACTATACTGGGCTAACTAGTGTGTTCAGGAGGCTCAAGAAATAAGATATATTCGTAGTTTAAAAAGTGGGGAATGTTGAGGATCTCAGTCACTCTGATCCTCAACATCTTACAGAAGATGTTGCTGTAGAAGTCAAAGATAAGACATAGGCATACAGGCCCTAGGGAAATACCGAGTTCTCACACTCCACTGGGAGATATTGTCCAGCCCAGTTCCATGCCCTAGGTCCTTTGCTGTAGCCACCCCCTATTTCTTTGGTCTTGTCAGAAGACAAGATTCAGTTCCTGGGTACTGGTGGAGGAGGGAGAGTGCTTCTGGGACTTCCTACTGAATGAACAATTTGAGCTTAAAAGTTGCCTTTTTAAAAACATTTTAAAATAAACAAATCAAACTCCATCCTGTGCTATGCACAGCTGTTTGGACTCCCTGACATTGACTTGAGAAAGAAGAAAATAAGTGTCAACATTGGAAGGGCCTCCTCACTTTCTGCTGCATCTTGGGTTTGGCTTCTCCCTTGGGAGCTGTGCTGACCGGCTTTGAAGCTCAGTGGCCCTGGGCCAGGATGAGGGGCTGCAAAAAAGTTCCCATTGGATATCTGTCCTGGGGGCACTTGAAATATTGGGCTCAAGAAATCCTGAAGGTCAGCAGGAGGGACATCTGTTGTGGCTCTCTGTCACCCATGGGTGCCTGGTATCCGAGAACCAAATAAGATGTGATAGGGGACTCTGAGTACCTGGGGAGATTCCCACTTGTTGACATCGAGCCCACTCTGGGATGTCATACAACTTTTCATCCATCAGTGCAAAGTAGGTGGTCTTGAGGTCCAACATCCTTTCCTCTGCCCCAAAGTTTCCTTCTTCAGCAGGATGCACTCTATTACACTCAGGACAGTATCTGGCAGTCTTAGGTTCCTGGTCCTTTTCAAACCTCCTACGTTTTCCCTGGCATTGGCTGCACATAGTAGCATTCATTGGCTCTTTGTGGTCATCCTGCAGCTTGGACAGAAACTCATTCACTGACCAGCTCAGCTCATTCTCTGCCATTCCTTTCATCTCATATTCCTTCCACCTTTCATAATTGATGACAATGTCCCAAGTTGCCCCCAAAACCCTGAAGGCCTCCTCAGCCTGGGCTGATGATTTTTGTCAGGATGAACCACAACTGCCCATTGCCTGTAAGCCTTCTTCATTTGAACAGCTGATGCTGAGACTTCAACCCCTGAGACATAGAAAAGGTTTAGTTCATCTTCAGAAACCTCAGCCATGGTCATCAGTTGAGTCACTTCCCTTCAGACTGGCAGTAGTGACCACTAGCTACAGGTGCATTTTCTTATCTGTTAGTCCTCTGTTTGACCCAAGGCAACTCCAGCCAACCCCAGTGAACCATTCTTCCCATCTGCTACCCATGTCTTGCTATCTCTCAGCACAATCAGACAATGCTGCAAGGTGAAAGGATCCAACCAAGAGAAGAGCCAGGTGGCTTTACCCCTACAGCCTAACCAGTCATCCCATTTCACAAGAAATTGCCAGCACAACTTTAGACATCCCAACAAGAGGGCCGGGGCCAGGAGCAGCAAAGCACCCAGTAGCCTAAGAAAACCAGTGAACAGCCCTGCCCCATAGCAAAGTGCCTGGTTCAGAAATTAGAACATTACCAGAGCCCAGGCACCCAATTGCCCTACTCAGACTCCTGCCCAGGCTCAAAAAAGGTCCAAATCACTGCCTTTCACCTGCCTGCATGCATAGATGACATGGCAAAAATTTTCCCTGTACTCTCCCACCAAATCCAGCAGTTGGATCAGCCACCAGAAGCCTGCTTGTCTGAGCGGACACAATTCTTCTGCTCCCCATAACCCCAAGCCTCTGCACTTATCTGCTTGACTTCATTTCGAGCCCATCCCAGTCTTGAAGACTCATATGAGTGCCCTTGATTCTGGGAATGAACAGTTGATTTGGGGAGTCCATAGTGGAGTGGGCACTGGCTCAAATAGGGAGAATAAACAGCAAATCACTCTCTGCCACAGGACAGGAAGCAACTAAGCTCTCTGGGTGAGAAAAACTGGCCCTCTGCATCTGGACCAGACCAGATCAGCTGCTGGACCCCAAGGGACAGCACTATGGGGATCCCTAACTAAACTAGAACCCACAGCTCAGGAATTTGGGTGAGTACTAAAAAAGCTATGTGATTTGCAACTGCATAGGTTTCATGAGTTGTAATCCCTCCAGTAGTTAATTGAGTTATTTTGCATATACTCACAATTAAAATTAAAGCCTTTGATCTATTCAGTCCTAAGCCTGCCCTCCATCCTGCTGACATAGAGCAGTCTCTTCATCAGCAACTACTTAAATGTTCTAACTCCTACATGGTTAAAGTTTATCAAATGGATTTCTTAGAATAAATCTAAGTCTTAGGTAAATGCCCCAGGTCTTTCCTGGAATCTACTTGGGACAGGTCCCCACAAGTGCCATGAGGGAAACAGAACAGGAACAGGTCAGACAATGGAAACACAGGGTCTTTAGTGTCAATATTGGTCTGAGCAGTGCCTCTGAGCATTTCTTTACCTCACAAGCCAGGATCCAGGAGCCAGGCCGTCAGGCTAGCACCTGGGAATTTCCAAACAGGAAATAAGGTCAGAGGTGCTAATATTGGTGGCCATGCTTCCACACTTGACCACAGGACACTAATACACACACACACACACACACACACACACACACACACACCACACCAAAGCTGAGAGATGAACAGACCTGCTCAGGACCCAGAGCCTTATCTATCCATCCCAATACAGAGCTCCAAATATTGATCAATTTCCATCTTCCTTCCTAGGCTCACTCCTCACCCTCTGGAGCCTGCCCACTACTGCTCAGCTCACTATTGAATCAGTGCCGCCCAATGCTGCCAAAGGGAAGGAAGTGCTTCTCCTTGTCAACAACCTTCCTGGGAATCTTGGAGGCTATATCTGGTACAAAGGGGAAATAATAGACACAGACCTTCAAATTGTATCATATGTAATAGACATTCAAACAATTACCCTTGAGACTATATAAAGCCATGGAGAGACAATGTACCCCAGTGGATCACTGCTGCTCCAGAAAGTCACCCTGAAGGACAGATGACACTACACCCTAGAAGCCATAGAGAAATTTTATCAGAGCAAACAAGGAACTGGACAGCTCCATGTATACCGTGAGTTCTTGCTCTCTGTCCTCTGAGTGTTGGGTGGGGTATATTCTACTTCACACAAAGGACTGACAGCCTTGGGCTCACTCTGCCTTCATCCCCCTCTGCCTCACAATTCAGGTTGAGTTGGGGCATTTAGTGCAGGAAACACAGTGGAGACAAGCTTCCTAAGGTCAGAGTTCCCTTCCAGGATTCCAGCCCTGCACACATTCTCCACAGAGAGAAACTTGATGGGAGTGACTCAGCAGAAGGAGACTCAGCAGAGGGAGTCCATCTCAATCAGACCCCTGGCCCCTCCCATGGCCATGACTCAGAGAACAACCCTGCAGGGCTCATACAGGGCCTGGAATGGAAAATCCTGGGATCCTTACATAGAACCCTGGGATTCTTACACAGGAAACCTGCCAGCTCTTCCCCACAACCCCTCCCCCAGACTTCTGTCCCAGAGATTCTTACTCCAGGAAACCCAAGGAGATTCTGGGAAGTTGGGTTTAATCTGTGGGCAGGCCTGACTAGAAGTCACAATTTCCCAGGTGCCCAAGTCATAAGGCTCCTGAGGTTGTCACCAGCCAGGGCTCGGCCTCAGGAGCCATATCTGGGGAGGGATGGAGCCTGCTCCTTCACCTGAGACCATGTGTGGGGAGTATGTAGAAAAGGTCACATGCCATTAGCCAACTGCATGGAGGAACATAGAAAGATAGTCTCCCCAGGGAGGAAAAGAGAAGATGTTCCTCAAAGCTGCTAGTCCACCAGGGATCTGCCCATGGCATCCTCCCTCACTGACACAAATAATACCAAACTCTGTTAACTTGGGAAGCTCCTCTCTTCCAAGCTTTAGGTTAGGAAATTATGGAAAATTCAAGGTTCATTCACAGGCAGCATGGCAAACCAGAGACCATTTACCATTTATCCTGTTTCACTCAGAGAAAACAGAGTTACAAAAAGATACAGTCACTCAATCAGAATCACACAGACTGGCTGACCCATGTGAGTCATGCCACGGCCTCTCCTCCACTCCGAGGGCCTTATTATGCTCTTCACCCCTGACTCATGACTTACATCCTCATGCTGGTATGAGGCTTCATTCCTCCCAGTGGCTCCTGAGATCTTTCCCAGGTGGGCCTGGTGACCCTGGACCACCTGACTGCTTCACTGCCTGTTTCACACACATGTGTCCTCATGATGACACCATGACCACAGGTTGTGATCTTCTCAGATGGATCCACCAGTCATTCTCCTTTCTCTTAGATGCTGCCCAATTTGAATGAATTTGTCTAAATTTGTTTTTTCCTGAGTTGGAAAGACAAGAACACATGCCACATGCCATGTGGGGGCTCTTCCCCAACTGCTTGACTATCCATAGACACAGGGAGAGACCTTCTCACTAGCTTTATTAACATGACACATGTTTTTTCTACCTACCGTATCTAGTATCATCCCTCCCTTTATATAGCAGAGACAACTGGACTCACCCCTGATCACTTCTGTGCTCCTAGGAGGACTCACCTTCTCTCTATCCAGTGGGGGATGTGCAAAAGGCAGCTGATCGATGTCTCTCTCTCATTGATGTTTCTAACTCTCTATCTCTCTCTCTTCCTCTCTGTAAAAAAATCAATAAAAATATTTTACCAAAAACAAACAAACAAACAAAAGAACCTAAAAGATTAAATGAGAAAGTTCTCTGGGCCAGACCCTTAGGAATTGTTAGTCTAAGAAATATTATAAATTACATTTTGTCACTAATAGTTGGCCTGACATCTCAAGAAAACTACAGAGAAAACTACAGAAGGATAGAAGTGCAGAAGAGTTGTTAGAAGAGGCTCAGAAGATCTATGCACATAAAATAAAAAAGGAAACAAGCAAGCAAGCAAACAAACAAAAACAGTCAGTGGAGAGAGTGTCAGCCTGTGAACTGAAGGGTCCCAGTTTTGATTGTGGTCAAAGGCACATGTCTGGGTTTTGGAGTTGATCCCCATTAGGGGGTGTGCAAGAGGCACCCAATCAATGATTCTCTCTCATCATTGATGTTTCTATCTCCCTCTCCCTCACCCTTCCTCTCTGAAATCAATAAAATTATTTTTTCAAAACAAAACAAACAGAAAACTAACATAATGTTCACACTTTTACAACAAGTGGCCTAGGGAAGGGCTGGCCCAGAGGGCCAGAAACAGAAGCCACAGAAGTAACCTTAGATGTTATCTCTAAGGAGGAATGTAGCAGTTTGAACACAAGCTGCTAGAGACTGAGAACAGAATGCTGGGCTTGCTCCCTCCCTTGCCTTTTCTCCAGCCTCATATGCCTATTCCTAATTTTCCAAAGTCTGGGATAACTTAAGGAATTTGGAGCATTGCTGGATTCAATAATAAACATCTAAATATTTTAAAATAATATGAAATACTGAAACATTGATTGCTAGACAAGTTTTAATCCACCTGCTTTTAGCTTTTATTAGAGAAGGTCTCTTGTACTTTGTTGAAGGTATGTTTTCTTGAAAGTAAGAATGTAGTTAAAATGTGTTCACAAATGTTAATCTTAGAAATGCTGGCTGCTTACTTTTTGGTAATCATGGAAAAATTAAGGTTTCAAAGAGTGAAGAATTCTAATATATGTTAAAGAAAAGAAAGAAAGGTCTGTACAAGTTACTAAAGGTATGATGGAAAGAAAGAATATTAGAGTAGAAATACTTAATGGAAGGGCTGAGGTGACATTATGCATTTTGAAGAAAAAAGAAGGTGGTTTGTAAAGGTGGTTATTTCTGGATGTTGTAAGAATGTTTCTGAAAATTATAAGGATGTCTGTGGAAGTTATAAGTTTATAAAAAGAAATGTTAAAAGGAAATTGGTTAAATGATACATGTCAGTAAGCCAGGACAAGAAGAATGGGAAAAATAGATATTAAAACAGCAGTTTGCAACCATCTAGAAAGCTCTGTCTTCCCTAAAACAAGGACACTTAAAAGCCAATGGTTTGTATTTTGCTTTCCTAAACAGAGGGTAAATAGTTTATGCCAAAGTACTCAGTGAGGCTGATGGGAGAAATCCAATTAGTGTCATTTGCTGCCCACACCCAAGGACAAATGATGTTAGAAAATAAGCTATGTTTTGCTTAGTTTTTTCTAGTAAAATAATTATGTTATAGTAATCAGGTATTTAATAAATAAAAAAGACCATCTTTTCATCATAGGAATTGAAGTTTGCTAGCCAATGTTCCTGTCTAATACACTTTCGTACTTCATATTTTGGTAAAATCAAGTTTGACAATCCTTCAAGGGTTTGAATTTGAAGAAACTTTCTCTTGATCTAGAATTGGTTTTAGATTATTCCAAATAGGCTCTGAAATGCCTCAAATGGTTGTTTTATTGACTGAAAACTTTGACTGGATTGTCATGTTTTTAAGAGCACTGACTGGACTCTGAAGAGTTGAAGCCAATAAGAGTGCCATGGACAAAGCCTGTTATCTTGCCTGGTAGCCCTGAAAATAGATGGGGCTGAAGCAGCAGGCCCATACCCTGCCATCACTGGTGGTTGGTCAGAGTGGAAGAGAGGCAATAAGGACACCTCTGAGTCCCTGCAGGACCCTCGCACACATCTAGCTGGAGCGAAGACGGAAAGCGGCTACTAGAGTGAAGGCCTGGGTCCTAGGTGCTGGAGGGAAACTGGCCACAAGGAGTAGGAGGGCTGCTGAGATGGGCCTTGATGCCTATGGCATGGCACAGGTGGAACTGCTGCAGGTGAGGAATTCAGCTAACCCAGCAGCTACTGCAGGCAGGCCTGACTGCAGCTGGATGCTTCGGCTTCCCTGCCCTACAGGGCACATTGAGACTCAATCATGAAATTCTGGCAAAGGTGGTCCGTTACCATTCTTGTGTGCTTATCAGGTCAAAGTGAATGCAATAGATAAATTGGTCTTAATTTTGGCTCTTTAATATACATAGGGGAGATTTTAAGGATAAAAAGTATATTTCAGTAGGAGTTATTAGAGCTGAAATGTTTCCTTTCCCTTCTACCAGACAATTTTTTGTAACTCTTGCTGTTCCAGTTGCTCAATAATACTAAAGTTTATAATACAGTTTGTCTGCACCAGGTCACAAGCCCACCTCCTTCCGTGCCCAGGCTTCATCGTCCCTCTGACAAAGAGCAAGGCTCTCTTGGCTCTGAAAGAAAACTTTGCCCCTCTTCAGCTGGAAGTAGCCAGAGGAGCCCACCAAGCCCGTTTTCCCTAAAAGGAATTAGAGCCAGGATCCTTGATGGGATGTGTCAGGCAATTAGACAGACATGAGCAGAGCAAGGATAATGAGACAATTAGAGAAGAAATAGATAGGACCCTGAAATGTGCTTCTCAACACTCCCATTGCTCTGAAGCAAATGAAGAAACCTTTATAGACTCCCTCTCCCTTCCTCTAAGAAAGCCAACAGATTTTAGAACAGCTAATAGAGAGAATCAGTAATCCCTGAAGGCCCAGATATTACTTCAGACTAGATTTCTGGACTGCCATTACAATCCTTTGGGTGATGAAGATTAAAAAAAAAAAAAAAAAGACTTGAGCTGCTGAACACCCTACTTCCTAGCTTTGAGTTTTCTATTGAACCCCCCCCAGTCTGAAAATCAGTTTAAGGGTCAAGGCTCAGGGAGGGGATGATGGGGAACATAAAAATACATTTTTGAGAGGGAGCTAGCAATCTGATTCTGTACCTACTTAATCAGTATCCCTAGTGCACACTCTTGTTAGCCTATAATCAAGCCACTGCCCATTCCTAAATTATCTGGTCTTACAAGACATTTACCTAAATAATCACATTTTACAGAGGCCATAAGCCATGAACCATAAACAATCCACAGAGGAGCTTATCAGTGCTGGCACCAGGCCAGATGTGGTCTCATGGCCCCCATCCCAACACACTGGGCTTTTTGCAAAGCCTGCGAAAAGGTCTGGAAGTCTGATCCTTATTTGGGGAACAAAGAAATCACAGGAAATAAAGAGAAAGCTTCCTCCATATTGGGTTGCTCAGGATTTGGATACAGGTTCCCCTGAGTCATGGTACTGGCACATCTGGAAATAAATGGGGTTTTCCTGTATCTCTGAGTACTCCTGTGTGTGTATTTTCTGGTCACCTGGTAAATCCTATAACAACAGTATGGACACATCTGACCTTCTGGTGAAACCCATAAATTATGCCATTTAGGGAAATGTTTCTCAAATTTTCAGGTTTCTCCAAATTACCTGAGGTGCTTTTGCAGATGAGCCTACAACTATACCCTAGGCAGTGTTCTCAACCTTCCTGATGCCACGGCCCTTTAATACAGTTCCTCATGTTATGGTGACCCCCCAACCATAAAGTTATGTTCGTTGCTACTTCATAAGTATAATTTTACTACTGTTATGAATCATAATGTAAATATTTGTGTTTTCTGATGGTGTTAGGCACCCCTGACAGCGGTTCTTTACCTGTGGGTTGCTACCCCTTTCACAGGGGTCGCCTAAGACCATCAGAAAACACAGATATTTACATTATGATTCATAACAGTAGCAAAATACAGTTATGAAGTAACAACGAACATAACTTTATAGTTGGGGGTTCACCATAACATGAGAAATTGTATTAAAGGGTCACAGCAATAGGAAGATTGAGAACCACTGCTTAGGGCCTAGCTTGAGAAAAATGGGACTGGGGTGGGGCTGTGCTGCCCTCTAGTGGGAAGACCTGCAAAGGGCAGGCAAATGGGTGGGTGGGTCATTCTAATGTAAAAGGCAAAAATGGTAAGTCATTTATTCATTCTACAACATGAGCCTTTGTCAATTAATTGTATAAGACCTAACCATGAATTCTTGCATTTAAAATAAATGTTCAATGGCTCTCAAATCCCTTTACCTTGAGATTCACAGGTGTGCAGAGATACATCACACACACACACACACACACACACACACACACATACACACTCCACTCAGGGAACCTTCATGCTCATGCACAACACCAGGCAGTCAACAGGAGCAAAAAAGTAAGTAAATGGCCCACATGATATGTCTGTGGCAGACAGCAGAATCTGTGCTAAGGGCTGAGATGGGGCTGGGAGGGGCAATGCAAACATGGAACAGGAGCTGGGAACTGCTGTCCAGGAAGGGGCGCTATTCCCAACAAAGAATACATCTCTCTGCAGCCCAGTGAATACAGAGGGGGCCCCGGGACAGGCTGTCCCTGCCTCATTCCAACACTAACCCTGAACCAAGGTGCTGAATTTGCAATGGGTGGGATGGAGTTTAATGATGACAACCAGGGAAATATGTAATTCCAAATTCAAAAGCATGTCCTCCAAAACAAGAAATTATCCATGCATTCTCTGTTAAAGTACCAAGGCACACACTCTTGACATCAAAATGAGCAGGAAGTTCTGTCATTCCCTTGGTTCCTGCCCCACATGTCCCCTTGCAGACTCACAGGGTGATGACAACTGTCCCTGCATCTTTCCTTTGTTCAGCTGCTGCCACCTCCTGGCAGGTGATGGTAATCAGGACATGGAGCCTGAGAGCCTGGTCCCACAGCTGCCCAGGGAGGCAGGACTGGACCTCCACACTGGTGGGATCAGGGGCAGCACTGTCCATTCTGCAGCCCTGGGTGAACTGGGTAGTTGGTCAGACAGAGCTGCCTGATGTGAGGGGGACAAAGAGTTGGTATAGGACTGAGTGAGGAAGGACTGAGGCCTCAGCTGGGAGCACTGAAGGGGAGGGAATGAAATGTTCCCAGGGAAAGGGCTGGATTCTGCAGAGGAGAGGCTCTGGTGCACTGACTCAGCTGCAGTCGCTAAGCAGGTTGTGTGCCTCCTGCTGGCCCTCGTCTCACAGCTCCAACCTCCAGGAATAAGGCTCTCTCCCCACATCCACCTGCCCTCCCTCACCTGGGCTCCTTCATGGTCCACTCTACATGAAGGGGCTCTGGGTCCCTGTCCTGCACTGCAAGGAGGAGGAGGGAAGGCTGAGTTCTCCCACAGACAGCCCAGCAGTGGTGTTCTGAGGGGTAAGGAGGGGGGAGAGTCAGGGAGGTCCTTATCATCCTACCTTCTGGGTCCGGATTGAAATTGATGGCAGAGCCCAACACCACCTGCTCCCTCAGGTCCTAAAAGAACCTCCCTCACCACCACCCTGAGCAGACCTCCCCGTTGAATGCCATCATTTGGACACTTTCTCCTTTCTATGGTGGTCAGCAGCTTTCTGGCCCTTATGGAACATGTGACATTGTGTGCAGGGAGAATAACAGAAATGGACAGAGAACTTGCATTAGTTTTCACAGAAGATGATCTAGATGAAACTCTGAAAGCTTAAAATTCTAGGAGTGTCTACATAAATTCAATTTTCAGATAAAACATGAAGGTGCCTCTCACCATTTCCTTAAGAGCACAACTGCCAAAAGGACATTAATGATGAACTAGACGTATAGGCATCACAGTTAGTGCTAAAACGAGGTTGTTTCTTTGTCCCTAAAAGAGCATTCCAATGAATTATCTTTATGTTCACCACGTAGAGAAGGATTACCTTTCAGGCAGTATGTCTTCCCACCATCCTGAGGCAGCTGGCTCTCTATAACTATCATCACTGGAGAGAAATGATCCTTTTTCCCTTTGAATATCAAATACAAGACTAGAGGCAGCTCTCGACCCATCTCCCAGAGCCAGCTACCTGAGACCAAGTCTTTGGGGGCAATAATAAACCCTGATGTCTCCGTGTCTACGAGGCACTGGCCTGGTATGTCCTAAGCACCAACCTATAGCCCACAGTCACCAGAACCCTGCCCTCCCTAGTTCAGTCTCATCCAAGTTTTTGGGACTTTCTGGAGGCCAAATCTCTGCACCAAGGCACCCACACCACCACCTGCTCCTCCAGCGTGAAGGTCAAGAGCAGAAGTAAGGGTCCTGTGCCTGCCTTTTCAGGCATGTGGCAGCCACCTAGGCTTGGAGGTACTTCCCAATGCACAGCTTTGATCCCACAACCCTAGTCCTCTTCTCCAATGCTGGGGAGGTTACTAGACAAAGAGTGTTTGATCTTCTCCACACCAAGAGTGGAGTGTGGAACCTCAACCTCACTCTTCTAGTGCAGAGGGACCCTTCCGTGTCCTTGAGGCAGGCACCCAGATCTGTAGGGTCTCCACCATCAGAGGAGCACCCAGAAATCAGTGTCAGGGAGACCGTGCTGAATGCTCAGGAGCCCAAGGTTTGACCAGAACTGCTCTTCTTCCAGAGGCCACGGGCAATGACGCCCCTGATGAGAAAGGGGGTGGTTCTTTTCCATGTTCCCTGAGGGGTCTCTGAACGGAAGCCTTCACTCCTGTAAAGGAGAATGAGAAGAAACCTGATATCTGTCACCTTGATCCTTGTCTGCTGGCCACCTCCTGTGGAACCACACCAGCCTGGGTCCCAATCCTCAGCTGGTTGAGGACTCAACTCCAGGGCCTTGGACCTGACCTGAGTCTGCATTAGTGACCACAAGTGGAGATCATTGTCTGCTAAGGACCTCCACCTGCCAGGACCCCATAACCACCCAAAGGTCCAGTCCTGCCAGGCACCTCTGGAGACTCCTGTTTTAGCTACTTCCACCTGCTGGGCCTGCAACACACCATCTCACCACAAGGGGCCACTCACCACCAAGGGAGCACCTTCACCAGCTCCCACTGACAGGGCTGCCTATCTCCTCAGACTCCTGTCCTCCTGTGGAGCCCTCCAAGGAAAAGAGTTCAATTGGAATCATGAGATCTCAGTCCCCTGCATCCTGCTCTGTACTTCCTGTGCGCACTCTGCTCCTCCCATATAGAATCCACGTTTGGGCCTCTCAAAAGAAGATTGGAAGGCACTTGTCATCTCCTTCCAGTCCACAGCTACAACACCTCCATGCATTGTCCTCACACCCTCCTCAACACCTCAGCCCACCTTTGCCAACCCCAAGGGCATCACACCCACCGCTGGCCTGTTTTCCCATCACACCAACCCCAGTTCAGACCTCCGCAGCTGCAGCCTCTTCCGGGTCAGTAAACTGAGTTTGCCCAAGTTCCTGCCTCGGCCATCAAGGAGATAGGACTCACCACAGGGCTCCTCACCCATCTGTCCAGCACCTGGAGGCCCAAGGCCTCTGTGCGAACGAACCAAGGACCAGGCCAGTCAGGTCCCCTTTGGATATGAACTATCGTCCTATGCACATTGGAGACCTTTGTTCTTATCAAAAGATTTGCCATCTCCCTGCCTGCCCCCTTCTTCCTGCCTTCTTCCTGGGGAGCAAACTTGCCAGAAAGACTCACTTTCCCCACCTCCCCATTTGCATATGGACTGTCTCAGCCAACAGACACACAGAGAGGGTCTTTCTAAAATTGCTCATGTGGACCAGGGAGCCCACAGCCAACGTGACCTTCCACCACCATCTTTATTCCCAGTTCATGCTGGACACCTCTCCCTTCACACCCGGGTACTGTAAGACTTTCTGAGCCACCCAGGCCAGGAAGTAGAGGCCTGGCTGCTGACATGTGGAGATAGAAGGTAGGTCCTCTTTCCGTCATCACCCAGCTTTCCCTGTTTTTATCCCCAGAGTATTCTCCATGGTCTTCCTCCTGGGAGTAAATCCAACCTTCCCAGAGAACACAGGGAAGACCCAGTGCCCAGCTGGGTTGAGTGTTACAAATGGGAAAAAACATCCCCAGGTTAGGGGACCAGAAGGGCTATCTGAGTGGTGCTGACAGACCCAAGACCAGGACAAAGCAGAGGCCAGTTCTGGGATGACGGAGACTTCTTCTCAGATGAAGGGGTCCACACGAGCCTTGCTACTACAGTGGTGCTCCAATGCTCTCATAATTTTTAAACAAACAAATTTAGATGTTTACCAAAAATGTCAAGTGAAAGGCTCTCATGGGATTTTCACTTCTGTGTTTTGTGGACTGCTGTAGGCCCATGTATAGTGCTTGGGAGAGCAGCATACGCTGAATAAATGTGTGATAAATGACACACACACAAAAAGAGGAAAGAGAAGGGGCTGCTCAGGCCAGTAAGATCCACCTGCCCTGAGAGCTTGTTAGATGCAGAATCTCTGCTCCCTGCACAGCTGCTGAGTCAGAATCTGCATTTGTCTTTGGCTTTTTTGTTTTCTGTTTTGTAATTGATTGATTTTAGAGAGGAAGGGAGTGTAAGAGAAACACTGATTTGTTGTTCCACTTACTTATGCATTTATTGGTTGATCCTTGCAGGTGCCCTGACCTGGGATCAAACAGGCAGCCTTGGCATATCAGGAGGAAGCTCTAACCAACTGAGCTCCCCAGCCAGGGCTCTCAGAACCTGCCTTTGAACAGGATCAGGGACACTCCTGTGCATAGGACAGGGGCAAGGCTACCTACCCCCAGTTCACAGTATCTCAGCCTGGCGGGCATCCACATTAGCTGGGTAGCTGAAAAGCAGCATTTCTACCATGTTCTGTAGGCATCAACATCTTTACCACCTTCCCCAGGTGATCCCTGTGGAAGACTCAAGGGGGAGCTACTGTGCAGTCAGCTTGAACTGTGGGGAATTCCCCCCACCCCCACCATGTCTGAGACTTAAGCTTATCTCAAAAGGTAATGTGCCTATGCAGGTGGGATGGGATGGAGAATCAATGAGGAAAAAGAGGCCTCAGCAATTCCCAGAATCTAGCTTTTAGATGAAAGGTGACCAGGAAGATGGGAGAGGGAAGGCCTGAGGAAGGGAGGAGGAGTAGGGAAGGAGGGTCCTGGGAACAGACCCCGCCCTTTGCCCATGTGACCAGCAAAGTGATCTTGTCCCTAGAGGAGACTCAGCAGGTCCCACCAGTAGAGGAGCAGGGCCTGTGAGTGAGTGTTTCTGAACCTCAAGCTCTTCTCACAGAGGGAGGGACTCGACAGCAGACACCATGGAGTCCCCCTCAGCCCCTGCTCACAGAGGGTGTATCCTGCTGCAGGGGTTCCTGCTGACTGGTAAGTAGGGGAGATAATCCCTGGGGTGGACAAAAGGAGGGGAGACAGAGACTGGCTGTGGTCTCCTGGGTAGCACAGTGCTCTGAGAGGGGACAGAGGGCTTCTGTTTGGACCTGAGGGGAGAGGACAAGGGAGCAGAGTAGAATGGGGGAGGGGGCTCAGCATCTCTACAATCCTATGATCTGGAGCTGGTGAGGGGCAAGAAAACCTCAATTATGGTAAGTTTTACAAGTTATTCATCACTGAGAAATAATTTCTGAAAATTCTTGATAATAACATCAATTTGCATCAGGGTGACAGAAGAAAAAATGAACCAGGGGCACTAAGCACTGTCTTTACCACCACCCTCAGGAATGGGCACATGCACCCCAGGGGGCACAGGACCCAGGGAGCACTCATTCATTCACCCACAGGCACCTCAGCCTGCTGCAGGCTCTGGGGGTACAACAGACCAGACCAGCCCCTCCCCCTATGGAGCTCACCTTCTCTAGACAGGAGACAGACAAGGAAAGATCTAGATGTGATGTCAGGTCCACACAAATGCCATGAGGAGAACGGAACAAGGACAAGTCAGAAACTGGAGACACAGGTCTTTAGTGTCAACATGGGTCTGGGCCATGCCTGTGAGAATTTAGGACCTCAGGCAGCCACCTGGGAGTTTACAAGCAGGAAATAAGGTCAGAGGTGCTGAAGTCATGTTGGCCATGCTGCTGCACTTGTCCACAGGAAACACACACACACACACACACACACACACACACACACACACACACACCAAGGCAGAGAGATGAACAGACCTGCTCAGGACCCAAGGCTCCAAATATTGATCAACTTCTCTCTTCCCTCCTAGCCTCCCTCCTCACCCTCTGGAGCCTGCCCACCACTGCCCAGCTCACTGTTGAATCAGTGCCGCCCAATGCTGCCGAAGGGAAGGATGTGCTTCTCCTTGTCCACAATCTGCCTGGGGATCTACAGATCTGTATCTGGTACAAAGGGGAAACGATAAATAGCAACCTTCAAATTGCATCATATTTAATATACACTCAAACAAGTAGCTTAGGGCCTGCAAGCAGCAATCGAGAGACAATATACCCCAATGGATCCCTGCTGTTCCAGAAAGTCACCCTGCAGGACACAGGAAACTACACCCTACAAGCCATAGACAAAAGTGGTCACAGCAAAGAAGCAACTGGACAGCTCCGTGTATACCGTGAGTGATTGCTCTCTGCCTTCTGGGTGTTGGGTGGTGCTTATTCTGCTTCACACACAGGACTGACAGCCCTGGACTCACTCTGCCTCTACCCCTCTCTGCCTCACTTTTCAGGTTGGGTTTGGACATTTAGTGCAGGACTCACACAGTGGAGACAAACTTCCTAAGGTCAAAAGTTCCCTTCCCAGATTCCAGCCCTGCAGACAGTCTCCACAGAGAGAAGGGCCAGTCTGAGGGGAGTGTCTCAGCAGAGGGAGACCAGTCAAATCCAAGCCCCTAGGCTCCTCTCAACCACGATCCAGAGAACAACCCTGCAGGGCTCATACAGGGCCTGGCCTGGGTAACCCTGGGATCCTCACACAGAAGTTCAACCCAGGCAGCCCCTCCCCCAGACCTCTGTTCCAGGGATGCTGACTCCAGGGAACCCAAGGAGCCTCTGGGTAGTTGGGTTTGATCTGTGGGCAGGCCTGACTAGAAGCAACAATTTCCCAGGTGCCCAAGCCACAAGGCTCCTGAGGTGGTCACCAGCCAGGGCTCAGCCTCAGGAGCCACATCTGGGAAGGGATGGAGCCTGCTCCTTCACCTGAGACCATGTGTGGGGATTATGTGGACAAGGCTGGGAAACATAGGAAGGAAGAGGAAGATAGTCTCCCAAGGGAGGAAAAGAGAAGCTGTTCCTCAAAGCTCCTAGTCCACTAGGGATCTGCCCACAGCATCCTCTCTCAGGAAACAAATAATACCAGAGGCTGTTAATTTGGGAAGCTCCTCTATTCCAAACTTTAGGTTAGGAAAGTGTGAAAGTTTCAAGGTTCATTCACAGGCAACATGGCAAACCTGAGACCATTTTACCATTTATCCTGTTTCACTCAGGGAAAACTGAGTTATAGTCACTCTATCAGAATCACACAGACTGTGACTGACCCATGTGAGTCATGCCACAGCCTCTGCTCCACTCCAAGGGCCTTATTATGCTCACTGAACCCCTGACTTTGACTCACATCCTCCTCCTGGTGGGAGGCTCCCATTCCTCCCAGTGGCTCTTGAGACCTTCCCAGGTGAGCCTGGCAACCCCGTACCATCTGATTGCTTCACTGCTTATTTCATACACATGTCTCCTCATGATAACCCCATGGCCACGGGGTGGGATCCTCTCAGATGGTGAGATGCACAAGCCACTGACCTTCCTCTCACACTCAACTTTAGTTTTTTCCTGAGTTATAAAGACAAGGAATAACACATGCCACATGTTCTTGGCTGTGCATAGAAACAGAGAGGGGCCTTCTCCCTAGCTTTACTAAGATGACACATGTCCTTTCTACCTATCTAGTATTATCCCTCCCTTTGTGTAGCAGAGATAGCTGGACTCACCCCTGCTCACTTCTGTTCTCTTAGCAAGACTCACCTTCTCTCTATCCCAGGGAGTCCCTCATTTCACACCCACTGTGGCATCTTCTTTTGGTCATAGTGTGACCTGATGGATGGCAGAACTTGGTCTAGGACCTTCATGCTCTCACGACAGATATTCCTCCGCAAACTGGCATTAGATCTTTGGGGCATAGTGATTTTCACATATTCTTTCACAGTTCAACTCAAAATCTATCTCATAGCTGCCAGACACAAATGGACCATGAGGGCCATATCTTTAGCAAGTTCATGCTTCCCCACCTTCCACAAGTGCCCCTTCTGTACGTGCTATTGTCTGAGTGTTGATGAAGGATACCTGCCCTCTGCAGTGGCAGAAAGGACATTACAAACCAAGAGCAGAGAGCATGGCTTTGCTGCCACCGCCAGTCAGCTTCCCCTGTCCTTCACTCTCTTCTAAATCACTCCTGGACTTTACCCTTTCTGGGGTCACTATCTCATGTCAGTCAAGACTGAGCTCCTGTACAGATGGTCCCACCTCATGGCTTCTCAACCTGAGTACTGAACTTACAGCTAGACTTACTTCCAATCTCTCATGTACTGTTTCTGCTCAGACACCCAGTTCCAGGACACACTGCCCAGTCCTCTTGGGGTTTAAGGACTATGGGGTGGCCCATCATTACTCATCTCTACGTTAACCCTGGAATGTGAAGCTTCAGTGGAAACACATCTCAACCAGCAATGTAGGTCTGTGTAGCTGGAAGGGACTCAGCACCTGCACAATCCAGGTGAGACCCCAAGTCACCCAGGCAGTCAGCTGGTCAGTGACGAACCAGGACAGGTGCTGGGTGGTCTCTGACTCCCAGTCCTGTGTCTCTCTGTGTTCAAACCCTGATAGTTATCTGACACCTGAGAAAGTCTGCGTTTTTTTCTCTCAGACATAGAGCAGGCCGCCTTACATTCTTTGAGTGATCAGATCCTCATGCATTTGTTTGTCTTGTGATGCACAAACCTGCCTTATTCTTTTAAAAACTTGGGTTGGCTGAGAGGTAAGAGATGTCAACTCTGATGAAAGAAGCTGTTGGAGGAATCCAAGGTACCACACAGGGCAGTGCTCTCTCTGTTACCTGCACATAGATTTTCCCCAAACCCAGCATCTCAAGCAACAACTCCAACCACTGAGACGAGGACCCTGTGTGTTAATGTGTGAACCTCAGGCTCAGGACACCACCTACCTGTGGTTGATCAGCAGTCAGACTCTCCCGGTCAGTGCCAGGCCACTTTACTCCTTGTGACAAGGAATGACACAGAACCTGAGGAGTGTGAAACCCAGAACCCAGTAAATGCAGGCCACAGTGACCCATTCATCCTGAATGTTCTCTGTGAGTAACCTCTGTCCATGCCTGGGCCAGGCTGCCGACCCCAATCCACACTGCCAGAGGCCAGGCTACATCTGTCCTTTTCAGGTCCACATATACAGACATGAACTCCAAACACCCAGGGTGGCCAGGAGTTTCTATATTAGGCACATCTGGGCAGCTCTTGGGACTAGGACAAACAAGTTGATGTCTCAGGCTCAGGTTCAGTAAACACAGTGGGTTATGGTTGGGGCTTTTAAAATATATATATTTTCAGAGAGGTAGATAGAGGGAGAGAGATAGAAGCATGAATGATGAAACAGAGTCATTGATTGGCTGCCTTCTACACATCCCACATTGGGGATATAGCCCCAAACCCAGACATGTTCCCTGGCTGGGAATGTAACCATGACCTCCTGGTTCGTAAGTCAATGTTCAATCACTGAGCCATGTCAGCTGGGCTGGGACGGGCTTTTTAAAACAAGGCTGGGTGTGTGGTTGCTTGTAGTGTGTAGGTGTTAATGGAGAACAAGGAGAACATCCTATCTAAGAAAAGAGCAATCTACAAATTGACCATCACTCCAACACACAACATGACTACACCCATGTGGACACAAGATGGCCAGGGAAGGGCAGTTGTGGTGATCAGGTCTACACGGGAGGAAAGTTGGGGGGACCTAGGCCTGCAGGAGAGGGCAGTTTGGGGGACCAGGTGTGCAGTGGAGGGCAGTTTGAGGGAACCAGGCCTGCAGGGGAGGGCTGTTGGGAGGAGGGGGAACAAGACCTGAGGGAAGGGAAGTTGAGGGCAACCAGATCTACAATGGAGGACAGTTGTGGGAAACCAGTCCTACAAGGTAGAGCAGTTAGGGGTGACCAGGCCAGCAGGGGAGGTCAGTTAAGGGTGATCAGGCCAGCAGGGGAGGTCAGTTAAGGGTGACCAGGCTGGCAGGGGAGGAAAGTTTTGGGGAAACAAGCCAGCAGGGGAGGGCAGTTGGGAAGGACCAGGCCAACTTCAGGGGAGGGCAGTTGGGGAGAACAAGACCAGCAAGCAGGGTAAAGCAGTTAGGGGCAACCAGGCTGGCAGGGGAGGACAGTTAGGGGAAATCAGGCCATCAGGTGAGCAGTTAGGCATTGATCAAGCTGGCAGGGGAGTGGTTGGAGTGATCAGGCTTGCAGGCAGAAGTGGTAAGGAGCAATCAGGCAGGTAGGCAGGTAAGTGGTTGGGAGCTAGAGGTCCTAGATTCTAAGAGGGATATCCGAGATTAGAGATGGTGCAGGCTGGGCTGAGGAACACACACCCCCATGCACAAATTTTGTGCACTGGGCCTCTAGTTTATAATATTTTCAATAGTAAAGATAAATTTGTATGAATATACTAGGAAGTGGAAGTTTCAAGATGGGTAAAGTTGATAAGCAGCACCTTCATCTTTTTGTTTGGAGGGGTAGAAAGAGTTTTGTGGGGGATGCATAGGGTTTTGCACATAAACAGCCATTGTTTCAGAGGAGGGCAGTTGTTCTAACTCATTTTATAACTGCTCTTAGAGCAGAAATACTTGGCAGTGATGGTATCTATTCAGAAGGTGAAATCACTGAAGAAGTGTCAACAGGCAGGTCATTCTCTGTATTTTAGTAGCAAAGTCAAATAGGAGAAACAAGCATTTAGGTAGAGATTTCTTATATAACAGTGTTTCCCAAAGTGTGGTATGCATACCCCCAGGGGTACAAGGAAGAGTTTGGTTGGGGTACGAGTTGCACCGGAGTTTGGTGGGGATATGCACTGCACCGTGCTTAGCTGCGCCTAATTCTGCGTTCTCATGAGTACGAGGGGTACTCAGTGTTACGAAAATTATAGAAGGGGTACACATATGTCAAAAGTTTGGGAAACACTGTTATATAACATGCATCCCAATAGCTGTTTCATTTATTGTAAATTGTGAAGCGCATCTATGAAAAAGCTTCATACATTTGAAAAAATTTTCATATTTTTCTCCAATAAGGAAAAATCCTTTAATTTCACATTCACAGGAGTGTTAGGAAGTCTCCTTTAGACCCCAGAAAGTGAATTTGTGCAAGCATTCTGCATAACACTTATATAATTCAAATTGATTGTTAGTGTAAGTTGAATTGGATCTAAAAACAAAAAACAAACAAACAAAAAAATGGGCTGAAAAACCAGCTCAGAGGGAGATTGTGGGCCTTACAAGACCAGGAACTTCCCATTCCCTCTGATTACATCATGTGTGGCTTTGTTCTCTTTGCCCCAGATGGCCCTGACCCCACACCACCAATTCTCCTCAGAGGACCCCTACTTACCAGAGGCAAGCCTCAGCCTCTCCTGCCACTTGATCTCTAACCCACAAAAAGAGTATTCTTAGTATATCATTGGGAGGCCCAGCAATCCACACAGGAGCACTTTATCCTCAACATCACTGCAGTGGATACTATAATTGCCTCACCCATAACTCTGTCACTCATCCCTAGAGGACCAAGGTCAAGACTCTCAGAGTCTGTGGTAAGTGCCTCTTGGATTATTAGCACCAGGCTGTGGGGTGCAGCACTGTCTGGTTTTCAGAAATGAGCTTAGAGCAGCCGTGGGCAAACTGTGGCCCGCAGGCCAGATACGGCCCGTTTGACTGCTCTATCTGGCCCTCGGAGCTGAAAGAGCAGAGGGTTCTCTTGCTCTCCCTTCTGCTCCTTCACCAGCAGCCCAAGATGAGAGTGCCAGCATGGTCAGGTTGCTTTTGTTCTGGCCCTCCGGTCCAGTTTAAGAACCCACGTGGCCCTGGAGTCAAAAAGTTTGCCCACCCCTGCCTTAGAGGGTACTGTCTCCCATCCTGTGGCCATGGATACAAGCAAATCACAAAGTCTTCCCCTGAGCCCTCCCACTACATCTCTGTAGACTCTCATCCCTTGCTCTTAAGATCTCTCATGGCAGAAGTGGAATCCTAACTTGGAAAGTGAGGGGGGTGGGCTCTCTCAGCCTGAGAATGGGTCAAGTAGTGGAAGGAGGGTGTTTCTCAGAGGGGAAAACAAAGGTTCTGAAGGTCAAGTTGCTTCTTCTGTCACTAACACTTGCCTTCTGTCACCTCTTCTCTGTTACCTGCTCCATGTGCTACAAGGAACATACAAGCTTTTGAACAAGCTCACCTCTTTTCCCCCAAACTAAAGGAGGAAACCACCTTTGAGGAGGGGTAAGAAGGACCGACCCCTGCACCCTGCGCTGCTTCAGGCTCACCTGGTGACTGGTTCCTCTGTGCTCTCTGTGGTGGGACAGGAGTCTTTGTTGAAGATTCATGGGCGTTCTGTCCTCAATCTGGCCATTTTGAGTCACCCACCAACACCACAGCCTCCCGTAAACCATGCTGCATGGAAATGGGGAGAGAGTGAGCCACAGGGGAGCCTACTCTAAGCTGTGTCCTGGCTCTGAAGTCACCAGCTATACAACCCTGTGTGACTGGGAATATGTGGCATTGCGGAGAACAGTGAGCAGTGGTGCTTACTTGACAAGTAGGTAGATTTATCTGGAAGACCCTTCATGGGACAGAAGGAGCAGTGCCACAGTTTATAGTTTATGGAGAAGCTAAGCATACCAGCCTTTTGTTCAAACAGTGATCTCTTCTCCCTGGTATTCAATCCACAGGCCAGGAAGTGAAAGTCTTATTCAGACCAAGAAATCCTTTAAATTAAAACGTCTCTAGGTCCTAAGGTCATGGCTGGTCCATTCTCATTCTCTAATAAATTATTTCACCAAAAGGAAATGCCTTTTCATCTCTGTGTGTAGTCACCATGCCAGATAGGAGGGTGGGTATGAATGTTTAGAAAGTCACAGAAAGGTCTGGGAAAGAGTCACACAAAAGTTAATGGGTTGATCCCAGCTGATGTGGCTCAGGGATTGAGCTCCGACCATTGACCTGTGAACCAGGGGATCATGGTTCTGTTCTTGGTCAGGACACATTCTGGAGCGTGATCCTGAGTAGGAGATGTGAGGAACATGGCCAATCAATGATTCTCCCTCATCATTGATGTTTCTATGTCTCTCTTTCCCCGTCCTTTCCCCTCTGAAATCAGTAAGAATTTATATATTTTAAAAGTCAATGAATGAAAAATTCCTGGACACATGGTCTGCGAAGAGGCTCCGGGTACTAATGTTCAAGGAGACATGCCGGGGTCATCCTGAGGTGATCTGGGGGGAAGAGGGGAGGTAAAGCCCTCTCCTTACAGACTGTCACCTGAACAAAGGTCCTCACCCTGCAGAGCTCAGAGTCCTCCACTGGTGACCTTTACAGAGATCACTGTGGCTGACATCTCTGAGGAAGGAGCTCATCTCAGTCACTCACCTCCTCTGTCCTCCACAGAGCCAGTGGGGAAGCCCGCCCTCCGAGCCAGCAATGCCACAGTCACAGAGCATAAGGACTCTGTGGTCCTGACCTGCCTCACAAATGACATCGTGATCTCCATCCGGTGGCTCTTCAAGAACCAGATTCTACCTCACAAGGACAGGATGAAGCTGTACCAGAACAACAGCATCCTCACCATTGACCCGATCCAGAGGGAAGACTCTGGGGGTTATCAGTGTGAGGTCTTCAACCCTATCAGTTCCAGCAAAAGTGACCCCCTCGAGCTGGACGTACAATGTAAGTGACCCGTTGCCCCATCCTACATCTCCCTGGGAGGACTGCTCTCCCAATGGTGTGACAAATGGACAGAAGTTGCAGCGAGCAGATTGTCAATCAGGAGACATACAGTAAACAGAATGGCAAAGAACTCAGTTTCTGACCCTGGGTCTGGCATTCCCTATAACCTTGCACAAGGTTGTTTTTGTTGTTGTTGTTTTTGTTGTAGTTGTATGTGTGTGTGTGTGTTTTGTGTGTGTGTGTGTGTGCGCACGCGTGCTCATTTTTTATGTGAAAAACTATACATAAAATTTACCATTTTCACTTTTCAGTGTACACCTCAGTGGCATTAAGTGCATTCACAATGTTGTGCAATCATAGTATACTATCCATCGAGAACTTTTTCATCTTACCCCATGAAAACCCATTAAGCAATAGCTCCCCAACCTGCGATCCTAACCCCTGGAAACCACCATTCTAGTTTTTGTTTCTATGAATATGACTACTCCATGTTCTTCACATAAGTGGAATCATGTGGTATTTGTCCTTTTGTGTCTGGCTTTTTTCACATAGCATTATGTCTTCAAGTTTCACCCATCTTGTAGCACATATCACCACTCCATTCCTTTTTAAGGCCCAATGATATTCCATTGCATGTACCCATCACATTTAATTTACCATTCATCTGTCCATGAAATCTGGGTTGTTCCTACCTATTGTCTGTTGTGAATAATGCTGCCATGAACAAGGGTGTCCAAATATCTGTTCAAATCCCTGCTTTCAGTTCTTATGAGTATTTACCCAGAAGTAGAATTACTGGATCAAATAGTAATTTTTGTTCAGTTTCTTGGGGAACAGCCATGTCGTTTTTCCATAGAGGCTACACCATTACATATTCCTGCTGGCAATGCACAGAAGTTCCAGTTTTTCCCATCCTTGCCAACACATTATTTTCTGGTGTTTTTTTCGTTTTGTTTGTTTGTTTTGTAATAGCCATCTGAATGGGTGTGAGGTGGTATCTCATGGTGGTGTTGATTTGCATTTCTCTAATGATTAGTGATGCTGAGCATCTTTTCATTTGCTTACTGTGTATTTCTGTATCTTCTTGGAAGAAATCTCTATTCAGTCCCTCTGGCTATTTTTTTTTAATCTGATTGTTTTGTTGTTGTTGTTATGAGTATATAGTCTGGATATTATTCCCTTATCAGATATATGATTTTTAAATATTTTCATCCATTCTCTGTGTTGTCTTTTTTCTTTGTTAACACTGTCCTTTCATAAACACAATTTTAAATTTTTTTATAAAGTCCAATTTATCTGTTTATTAGAGGCCTAGTGCACGAAATCCATGCCATGGTAGGGGCCCTAGCAGCACTGCCTGCCAGCTGGGATCTCCCAATACCCGGCTGCCTGCCCCCACAACCAGGACATCCCTTCACACCTGCCTTTTCCTGGCATCTTCCACCCATCTGCTCTAGCTCCCCTCTGCAGTTCCCCTGTTCTCGGCTCCCATCGCAGCTGGCAGAGCCTCCACTGCTGCCCATTGCAGTTGCCACATCACCTATGCTTTCCATGTTCTGAGCCGCCCCATGGTCCTTTGGGCACATCTAACTCCCAGTTGGTAGAACTCCCACCCATGGGGAAATTTCATATTAGCCTTTTATTATATAGGGTTCTTTGTTGCTTGTGCTTTCAGTTTCTTATTCAGAAATTCATTTTCAAATCCAATATTGAAAATCCTTCATCCTATGTTCCCTTTTAAGAGTGTTTTAAGTGCCAAAACCGGTTTGGCTCAGTGGATAGAGCCACAGCCTGCATACTGAAGGGTCCTGGGTTTGATTCTGGTCCATAATTTGGTTGTGGGCACATCCCCAGGAGGGAGTGTGCAAGAGGCACCTGATCGATGATTCATCGGTGTTTTTAACTCTCTATCCCTCTCTCTTCCTCTCGGTAAAAAATCAGTAAATTATATTTAATAAAAGAGGTTGTTTTTTTTTTTAAGTTTAGCTCTCACACTTAGATGTTTGGTCCATTCTGAGTAAATTTTTTGTATATGATGTTAAGTAATTCCAATTCATTCTTTTGATGGATATACCATTTTGCCAGTACCATTTCTTGAAAAGACTGTGCTTTCCTTCTTGTATGGTCTTGGCACTTTTTAAAAAACTGATTCTAGAGAATGAAAGAGAAAGAGAGACTGTTGATATGAGTGAAACATCTTCTGGCTGCCTCCTGCGGATACCCTGCCCAGGCATCAAACCAACAACCTGGGTAATGTTTCCTGAACAGGAATAGATCTCAGCACCTTTTACTGTATGGCATGAAGCCACAAAAAACTGAGCTACAACTACTAGGAAAGATCTTGGTGGTCTTGTCAAAATCATTTGAGCATATATATGAAGGTTTATTTCTGGGCTTTCTAATCCATTTCTATATGTCTGTACCCACACTGTTTTTATTACCCCAGTCTTGCAATAAATTTTGGAATAAGGAAGTATGAATCCTCCAATTTTGTTCTTTTTCTAGTTTTTTTGGTTATTGGGGGTGTCTTGAAATGTCATATAAATTTCAGGATGGATGTTTCTATTTTTGTTCCAAATATGTCATTGGGATATTGACAGGGACTGCATTGAGTCTGTAGATCACTTTGGGCAGTATTGTCATCTTAACAATAGGAAGTCTTCCAATCCATGAACACAGAGTGTCTTCCCATATTTTTCAAGCAATGATTTTTTTTTTTGTAGTTGTTCAGTATATAAATCTTCACATCTCCAGTTAGGTAGCTTCCTAAGTATTTTATTCTATTTGATGCTATTGTAAATGGCATTTCCCTTTTCCCTTCTGAATTGTTCATTGTTCATATATATAGAAGCACAACTTATTTTTACCTGTTGATGTAGTATCCTGCAGCTTTGCTGAACTTGTTTCTTAGTTCTAACAATTTTTGTGGGACTCTAGGGTTTTCTACATAGAAGATCACATTATACGCAATCAGACATGATGTGACATCTCCTTTTCCAATTTGGATGCCTTTTGTTTCTCATTCTAATTACTGGCTAGGACTTCCAATACTGTTTTGAGTAGAAATGGCAAGTGAAGGCAGATCGTTATGCCTAATCTTAGGAAAAAAACTTTCATTTTTTCATTTGAGACATGTTAGGTGTGGGTTTAGCATAAATGGCCTTTATAATATTGATGTAGCTTCCTTCTATTCATATTTGGAGCATTTTGATCAGGAAAGGATGTTGAATTTTGTCAAATGCTACATTGATTCCATTATTTATAGGTCTATTCATATTTTCTATTTCTTTGTGATTCCATCTTGGTAAGGTTTTATGTTTCCAGGAATTTGGCCATATCATCTAAGTCATCGAATTTATTGTCATATAATTATTTATAGTACTATTATAATTCTTTTCTTCTTTTACTTCTTCTTCTCCTTCTCCTTCTCCTTCTCCTTCTCCTTCTCCTTCTCCTTCTCCTTCTCCTTCTCCTTCTCCTTCTCCTTCTCCTTCTCCTTCTCCTTCTCCTTCTCCTTCTCCTTCTCCTTCTTCTTCTTCTTCTTCTTCTTCTTCTTCTTCTTCTTCTTCTTCTTCTTCTTCTTCTTCATTTTTTTTTCCAATGGCAGATAGACTTTATTGGCCTCTGACATACCAGGGACCTTCACCCAAGGTAGGAGGTGGGATGCAGTTGAAATTTGATGGTCACTTGTGATAGAATCTTGGGTTCTGGCTGTGCTAGAGGAAAGGGAGCCAGGGGCCAGGTTGGCTGGTAGCAGCAAAGCTGGACTTCCCTGCTGGTAGCATCTGCACAGGGAACTGGGGGGAGTCAAGGAGTCCAGAGGCTGGATGCAGAGCTTGGGGTGCATGGGGTGCAGGGAGAATGAGCCAGAGAAGCCAGTTTGCTGGTCAGTATGTTCCATTTGCTTTTGTAGGGACAGAACACAACCAGGCTGGAGGAACCCTGTCTGGGTGGGCTGGAAGTGGCTGTGCACAGCATAGGGCTGTGCTGTGGCTGAGACAAGTATTGCACTGCAGGAAAGGCTGGAGGTGCTCTGAGCTGCTGACCAGGCTATAGGCTGCTTGAGCAGGTCCATAGTGAGGTGGGGGCTGAGCAGTCCCATAGGCACCACTGCGGCTACCTTGGAATTGCCCATGCTCTCCGGTCCCTGTGAAAGCTGCTGAGCCCACATAAGGCCCGGTTGTAAGCTCTTGGGGTCCAAACATCTGTTTGGCTCTGCCAGCTGCCATGAGGGTGCCTGGGCGATTGTGTGCTCCAAGGGCACATGCTGATGAGATGAGATCCCGTGAGAACAGTCAGGCTCTGTGGGTATGCAGCTGATGTCAGAGTGGTTAAGTCACTCTGCTTTTTTCGCCTCCATTTTTCTTCCTAATGGAAAACTTTCTTGAGCTGCAGGAAAAGCTGGTGCTTCTACTCAAGGACCAAAATCTTCTCTTGCAGCTTCAGGATCTGTTCTTTGGTTTCCTCTAATAACATTCTCTCTTCCATCTCCTTTTTCTTCTGTCTCTCCTGCTCTTCCTTCACCTTCCATTCCATCATCTTGTCTATTTTTTCTCCCTCCTGCCTGGTGCGCTCCTGTTCCATCATGATGTGCTGGTGCAATGCCCTGGCCATGGCATTGGAAAGCTTTAGGAGCTCCAGGAGGGCAGGCATGGTGCTTCTGGGGAAAGGGGGGAGAATGGGGTGTGGGCACCAGGCTCTGTTGCTGACTGCCAGACCTCGGACTGGGCCCTCTTTCTCCATGCTTTCTCCGCTCCCACCTGCCTATTATAATTCTTATTACTTCCATAGCATTGGTAATAATGTACCCAGTTTCACTTCTGATTTTAGTAATTAGAGTCTTCTCACTTTTTTTCTTAGTTAATCTAGGTTGTTTTGTCAATATTGTTAAACTCTTTTGAGGAACCAACTTTTCATTGATTATCTCTTTTTTTTTCTATTCTGTAATTTTTCTATCTCCACTCTTAGCTTTATGAGAACTTAGTTTGTTCTCTTTCTCTAGTACCTTATGTTGTAAAGTTGGGGTGCTTATTTGAGATCTTTCTTTCTTTTTAAAGTAAGCATTTACAATTACAGATTTCTTGCACATGATTCTCAAGTTCTCTGAGCCTCATATTCCACAACAGAAAATTACAATAACAATATCTGCTTCATGATATTGTTTTAAATATTTAATGTGCTGTTGATTTAAACCCTTAGCAAAATGTCACACACAGCAGAAATGTCCCATGGTGTTAGCTGCTATTATTACTTCTACTAGTGTCCCAGTGCACAAAATTTGTGCGGGGGAGGGGGTTGGGCAGGGGAGTCCCTCAGCCCAGCCTGCACCCTCTCCAATCTCAGACCCTTCAGGGGCCTAAACCAACAGCCAGATATCCCTCTCACAATTCCTGACCACTGACTCCTAACTGCTCATTTGCCTGCCAGCCTGATCACACCCTAACCACTCCCCTGCTGTCCTGATCACCCCAACTGCCCTCCCCTGCTCGCCTGATCACCCCCAAGGCTTTTATTAGTATAGATATGACCCTTCACAGAATTTCACTAACCCCGTTTTACAATATGGCTTGATGATTGAATCATTGGGGCCAAGGCACCAAGATTTCCTTTCTTTGAATAGTGGAGGGAAAAATTATCTTGTCTTTAAGTTGCCCTGAAATTCACATGAGATAATGACTTAGAAAAGTATAAAAGCACCATATAAAGACAACTGCCTTTTTCATGTACTGAAAAGACAATAAAGTGGTAAAATGAAAAACACTATTTTTATTCTCCCACTTCCTTCCTTTACAGCCTTCATTTAAACTTTGAAATTTATAAAAATTTCATTCCAATTTTCACTTCTTTACTTTCAATATTATTTTGTATTAGCTTCAGGTTTTATATGAGTTACACACTAGTGGTTAGGCAATCATGTACTTTACAAAGTGTTCCCCAATATTTCCGGTACTCACCTGGCATCAGAGTGAGAATATAAATGGAGAATATAGTCATTACAACACTATTGACTATATTCTCTATTTAAGTGACAATAGGTTTACAGGTTCCTTGCAATCTTTCTTTTGTGTTGCTCGCCCTTCCTTTTCTTTCTCACTTCTTCCCTCATTTTCTTTTATATAATATTTCAATTGGCCCTCAAATCTCAGTGAGGGCGCTTGGACATGCTTAATCCATTTTACAGACCAGGAAACTGAGGCCAATTCCAGGTGGCTGCTGAACTGGACTCAGCCAGCAAGGAGCCCTCACAGCTGGGCTCTCCCCCTTTGCTAAGGGACAGCCATGGGGCAGCAAACAGAACAAAACTCCCCATGAGGCTTCTGAATCTCCTTCTCAAGCACCTCTTCATGTTGGATGCTCCACATTCTGTCCTCTCCCCTGCCCTCTGCCCCCTGCCCCCATTCTTTACTGACCTCCCTTCTGGGGAGCTGGTGGTAGGCTTTGCACTCACTGTGCAGGAGCTCACCCTAGTGGGGAGGGCAGGAAATGGGGGCGGGGCGGGCATGGGCTTGCTCTGGGACCAAGGCAGGATCTGGAGTGGTAGCCTCTCAAGTGCAGGTCCAGTTAGTGCCTGGAGCTTCACCTGTGTACAGGACAGTGAGGTGCCCTTGCACTGAGGTAGCACCGCCCCTCAACCCCTGGGCTGAGGGTCCACATCACTCCTCCAGGGCGTTCCTCCATGGACACCAGCAGTCATTGCCTCTGGTTTCCCTAGTCTTCAGGCCACTGCAGCACCCCGCTCTCCTCAGGGGAGGCAGATTCCCGCCCGCAGGCCCCCTTCCCAGGCCCAAGACCCCTCTGGTGCACCCCGCCTAGGCACTGCTCTGTACCCCTTGGGCTGCCCGCCTCCTGGCTGGCCACTTCGCAGAAGCCGCCCCTCAGGCAGGGGGAGTCCATGCACTGCAAACCCCCAGTGCTGCTCCTGGCCAGCCACTTTGCTGAAGCTTCCTTTTCCTTCAGGCCCTCTCCTCAGACCACCTCCTGCCCCCAACTTGTCTCTGGCGGCCCCGCCCCCCAAGTGGCTCCCTGCAGCCCCTGCTCCACTTGGGTCTCCTGGGCTGTCTGGTCTCCCTGCTGCAGGCAGCTTGGTCCTAGGGCAGGGGCTGGGGCTTTGGGCAGCAACTCCAGTAAAATAGTAAACCCCAGGTCGGTGTTGGGCTTCAGCTGTGGGCCAAGGGGGAGTCTGCCTGGGTGGGAAGAAATGGCACTTAGACCTGGAGTGCCACCCCTACACCCTGCAGCCACGCCCACCCTGTGAATGGGCCTAATTTGCATATTACCTCTTTCTATATTAAGATTATTCCCAGCCTCTATGAAGTCAGGTGGTCCTAGAGTCAAAGATCCACCCTTTACTAATTATATGACTTCAGGTAAAATTTTCACCACTCTAAGCCTCAATTTTTTCATCAGTGAAAAGGAAATAATGTCTATCTGACTGGATCGTTATGTTCAATAGATGAGATACACCTAAAGTATTTAGCACAGAGCATGGCACATAGTAAGTACTCCATAACAGCAGCTAATTTTCATATTAATCCTTAATCTTGAGTTCACTAGTGAGGGCAACAGAAATGAAAAAAAGACACAGATGCAAAGTGATTTAAATTTGGGGTTAGGGAGGCATTACACACAAAAAATCATTGGGACATGTTTACTGACTAAATATAGGAAAAGAAAAGAGGAGTTGAGTGCAAAGTCTCAAGCCTGGTTTGTTAGTTGTCGTCCCCTGAGAGGTAGCCAGGATGGATGTAGACATACAAATGCTCATTTGGAAAAAAATATCCCTGTGAAGGAAAGAAAGTGGGAGGAGTCTGGACGATTCCTCCTGCAAGGATGCAGATCTGGTTATTGTGTAGGAGAAAAAAAGGAGAAAGATTTATGTTGTGGAGCCATCTTTTTGTTTGTTTGTATATTTGTTTGTTTGTATTTATCCCTCTTTGTGAATTAATCTGGGAAGACAGCAAGCCATCTGAATGAGAAGTTTTGAAACCATGAAAGATTATTAGATAAGAATATTTAGAGAACATTTAAAGGATAGAACATTACTGTTTAGGATTCACTTGGGAAACTAAAGCACAAGTCTCCTGACATACTGCCCTTTCAGACAGTTATTTTCAAGATTTCGTTTGCACAGGAAATCTTTCGGGTGCTTGTTAAAGTTTCCGATTCCTAGGCTCTGCCCATAAAAAATTTGACTCAGAATGTCTGGAGGTGGACCCAGAAGTTGGCATTGTTAGAAAACATCCCAAAGAATTTTGTTATGGATTGTCTTTGAAACACAACATTTGGACATACTGTTTTAAGTTCTCAAGTAACTCTAGACAACATCTGTAGACAAACAATAGGCCTAGGTTAGTGAGTGTTTTCTCCCTAGAATCTCTGTGGATCTCATGCAAAAGTCAAAGGAACACAAACTCTTTGGATTCAGTGACTATGGAGCTAAAATCCCTCTAATGTAAGGAGCACTCCCAATTGCCCATAAAGATCATCAAGGGTGAATATCTGTAATGACAAGCCCATTACTTTCACAAGAGGAGAGTGAGAGGCTGACCTTTATCTCTGCCATCTGGGCTTTTGGAAGCTCCAATCAGTTTCCAAAAGTGTGATCTCTCTCCATGAGCTGTGGGCCTGTGAGGTGAGAACCTATCACTTCCCAATGCACCATCTCTCTGCTAGGTCCCCTTAGGCATCTCTGCTTTCCAGGAGGGAATGCTCTGGACAAAACAAAGGTGCTAGTGGCTACTACTTGGGATGGAATTATCTACTTCTGAAGGAATTACACGTGCCCCTCTCAGCATGGTTGGAGAGCACATGCCTGTTTCAGGTTAGGAAATGCAGCTGGGGGTTCACAGACTGCCTAACTGCCTAACATTTCCACAACCTGTGTCAGTGTGCCATCTGGGTTTGCCACTGCCCTCCTTACATGGAAACTCTTTCTTCTTGGTACAGAAGCTGGCAGAACTTTGTGCTCTAACTTGAATAGAAAACAATTTCTACAAAAGACAGCTTTAGGTTTATTTTCAGGGAGGAGGGGGAGAAGGAGGAGCTAAGCCTCAGGAAGAGACCTGTTTTAAAATTTCTTTTAATTCAACCCTAGAAGTAGTGAAGGGAAGCAGGGTGGACAATATCTTTAGTTCCCCAGCAGCTCTCATTTTAAAGCATGCTGGAGACACCTCCAGAGCCATCTTTTTTCTTTCTTTCTTTATTGATGAAGGTATTACATATGAGTCCTTATTCCCCCATTCCCTCCTCCCCACTCATTCCCTCATTCCCCTGGTCCATTGGTTAGGCTTATACAAATGCATACAAGTCCTTTGGTTCTCTTCCCCTTACCCTCACCGTCTCCTACCTTCCCTCTGAGGTTTGAACATCCCTGCTTCTCTGTCTCTGGCTCTGTTTTTGTTCATCAGTTTATGTTGTTCATTATATTCCACAAATGAGGGAGATCATGTGACAATTATCTTTCCCTGAATGACTTATTTCACTTAGCACAATGCTCTCCAGGACCATCCATGCTGTTGCAAATGGTAGTTCCTTCCTTCCTTTTTATGGCAGCATAGTATTCCATTGTGTAGCTGTACCTCAGTTTTTATTCCATTCATCTGCTGACGGGCACTTAGGCTGTTTCTAAAGCATAGGTTTTGTAAATTGTGCTTCTATGCACATAGGAGTGCATGGGAGTGGTATATCCTTTCTGATTGGTGTTTCTAGTTTCTTGGGATATATTCCTAGAAATGGGATCACTGGGTCAAATGGGAGTTCCATTTTTAATATTTTGAGGAAACTCCATACTGTTCTCCACAGTGGCTGCACCAGTTTGCATTCCCACCAGCAGTGCACGAGGAATCCTTTTTCTCCGCAACCTCACATCCTCGCCAGCACTTGTCCGTCGTTGATTTCTTGATGATAGCCATTCTGACAGGTGTGAGATTGTATGAAATTGTCGTTTTGCTTTGCATCTCTCAGATTATTAGTGACTTTGCCCATGTTTTCATTGTCTCTTGGCCTTCCTATGTCCTCTTTTGAAAAGTATCTATTTAGGTATGTTGCCCATGTTTTGATTGGATTCTTTATCTTCCTTCTGTTATGTTGTTTCAGTTCCCTGTAAAAGTTTGAGATTAAACTCCTATTGGGATAACATTGCCAAATAAGTTCTCCCATGCGGTGGGCTTTTTTGTTATTTTGTTTCTTTTGCTGTGAAGAAGCTTTTCATTTTGATGTAGTCCCATTTGTTTATTTTCTCTTTAGTTTGCATTGCCCTAGGAGCAGGCAATATTGGTTAAAGATATTGCTTCAGCATATGTCTGAGATTTTGCTGCCTGTGGATTCCTCCAAGATTTTTATGGTTTCCCATCTTACATTTAAGTTCTTTATCCACTCTGAGTTTAGTTTTGTGTATGGTGTAACTTAGTGATCTAGTTTCATATTTTTTTGCATGTATCTGTCCAATTTTCTCAAAACCATTTATTGAAGAGAATGTCTTGAGTCCCCTGTCAAATACTAATTGACCATAGTAGTTTGGGCCAATTTCTGGGTCCCAATTCTATTCCATTGATCTATACATCTGTTCTTGTGGCAGTACCAGAAGTTTTTTGAGAATAGTAGGTTTGTAATACAGCTTGATATCTAGTGTTGAGATTCCCTCCTACTTTGTCCTTCTTTCTCAGGATCTCTGCTGCTATTCGTGCCATCTTTTTTTAATGTTGTTGTTGCTGTTATTTGTGTGTGTGTGTGTGTGTGTGTGTGTGTGTGTGTGTGTGTGTGTGTGTGTCTAATATTAGGGAGAGGAAGGGGGAGCAAGAGAGAGAATTATCTATCAGCTGCCTCTTGGACACCCCCCACTGGAATCCAATCAGGAACACTGGCATGTGCCCTGGATGGGAATCAAACCAGTGCCCTTTTGATGCAGGAAGCAGTGCTCCAGCCACTGAGTAACACCCACCAGGGCTACAGTGCCTTCCATGAGAGTATCTGCAAGGCTGATGGGGAAACCTTGACCTAAGGTTACCCACAAGGTGAAAACCACTGCTCAGAGCATTGGGCTTATTGCAGATGCCTGCTGGGAGCCTGTGGGATGTCTGTGTCAAAGCAGGTGGTTCATTCATCACCTTCCATCAGTTAAATCCCCATCAAGGAGACCTATCAGGCACATATTCATGGTGGTCACGCCTGGTACAAAAATGGCCATCAGCTTTCTCCTATTTCCAAAGCTCCAAACTTATCTCCGTGCAGAAAGGCCAGGATGCAATTTTGGCAAGTCTGGGCACCAACCTAGAAATGCAGTGAGAGAAAATAATGACAAAAATATAGTGAACTATTTACCTCACAGAAACCCTCCCAGGGAAAATTCTTCCTTGCAGGATCAAGTAGAGACTACTGCATGTTGAGAGTTGTTTCTCAGGGCACCTCCACTGTAGAATAATGTCCCCTCCATCATCCTTCTCTTTTCTATCCATGACAGATGATCCAACCCTACCAAGTCCTGGCCTCTCAAATGGGGCTATTGCTGGCGTCGTGATTGGCATCCTGGCTGGCGTTGCTCTGATAGCAGCCCTGGTGTGCTTCCTGTATTTCAGAAAGACTAGAGGGTATGATGGCCTTCCCTCTTGTCCTGCTTCCTCCAAGGCTGATGACCATGTTTGGGAGAGGAAAGGAGACTTCCCCTGTGTCTCTGGGCTTGGATCTGCTCCTCCTCCTTCTTAAACCCCTGCTTCTCAGCACTGATTTCTGAGGCCTCTTCTTCCCTGGTCTTCAAGCTTTCTGTACCCCTCTCCGCTTGGGAAATGGTATTCCCATTCCCCTCTGGTTTAGATGGGGCAGATGTGATTATGTTCCTTGGTCCTAGAGTCAAGAAAACCAAGATCCAAGAAGGGGGAAAAAATCAGTAAACGAAAAGAGGAGCAGGAGAAAGAGACAGTTGTGTGCTCTGTTAACCATAAAAAGAGGAAAATAGAGGGGCAGAACAGGAAGAGGACCTTAAAAATACGTGAAACAAGCCTGGCCTGTGTGGCTCAGGAGGTCACAGGTCAATTCCCAGTCAGGGAACATGCAAGGGTTTCGGGCTCTATTGCCAGAAGAGCACTGCAGAAGGCAGCTGACAGATGATACTCTCTCTCATTATTAACGCTTTTATCTCTCCTTCTTCTTTCCTCTCCCAAAATCTACAAATTTATATATATATTTTAAATATGAAACAAGAGGCCTTTGGGGGTAATAAATGAAGAATGAAAACAGAACCAACAAAGTCAAAAGCTGCCCATGTAGAAATAGGCTCAGAAGCAATTGATAAAGAATAGACCTTTGTGGCCTGGCCAGGTGGCTTGGTTGATTGGAACATGGTCCCATAGCAAGGTTGCAGGCTACATTCTCAGTCAGGACACAAACCAACTTTTAGGATTCTAACACCTGATGGGTATTTCTCTCTCTCTCTCTCTCTCTCTCTCTCTCTCTCTCTCTCTCTCTCTCTCCTCATCATCATCCTCCTCTATTCCTCCTCCCTTCCTTTTACTGACATTAATAAATATCAGATGAATATTTTTAAAAATTGGATGGACCTATATGAACGTTAGTGCAGCAGGAAAGGAGTGCACTCTGGAAGGGGCGGTGGGTACACTTAAGAGGAGTCCTAGGAGGAAAGGCAATGCTGACTCTGGAATAAATGAGCTGACAATGTCCTTCCTACTTCAAGGAGCAAAGAGCCTATGCTTGGGAATAACAGTCACAGTCTCTGATATTTATTTAGGGCAAGCAACCAGCGCGATCTCACAGAGCACACACCCTCAGCCTCCAACCACAGTAAGTAAAGCCATCACCAGTGACAGCTGGTGTGTTCCATCCACCATGTGCCCTGACCTAGCAGGGAAGCCCGGTCCCAAGGACTCAGTACCTTCTGAAATTTTAGAGGGGATGTCCATTTCCCAACCTGAGGTTGCCATAGCTCCTGCCACCCTTCTAGTCACAAAAGACCCCCCTGAGACCCAGCCCTGGGAGAGGTTCACTCAGACAGACCTGGCTGGCCTGAGTAAGATGGCCATGTTTTCCAAAGCCATTGCTCACCTTCCCTCTTCCCCTCCTCCTCTATTAGGGATGTGGGCACTCTCCTTTGGTGAGACTTTCCCTGTCTTGTGGTGCTCTGGGTCCTCTGAGTGCTGCCCCTTCTTGCCATGGGTGCCTGTTTTAGAGAAACACAACTGGGCAAAAGCAATGCCCTGTGAATTGGGGAAAAAATTCAGAAATGGACTGAGGCCTCCTTGTCACTTTATGCTGCGCACCTTACCCCTGAACACCATCCCCTCCTGCTGGTATTAACGCCCTGGTTGTGGACACAGACTCTGAGAGAAGCGATTTCCTTAAGTTATCCTGGGCCACACCCCACCTTACTTGCACCACCTGCCACCACCTTCAGCTAGAAATCACAACAGTTTAGGAATACTTAGCCTGTAAAGCTAAAAGTCGGCTTTGCCTTTTCATGGATTGCTAACTCTTCTTTCAACTCTGAGGTGAGGACCTCTCTGACAACTCACCTGACAAGGTAAGCACAGCCAGTTTCACTGGCTCATTTTCTCATGGACATACCTCTATAGAGAATGGGTTACTCTTGAAGACAGAAGTGTGATCAAGTTTGAATCAAGGTTCCTCAATGTATCAAAAAACCAAGATGTATTGGTTACCTATGGGTCTACTTCTTGCAACAATGTGGGCTCTGGAGTTGGCCCCATCCTTTGTTTGCATCCTGGCAGTAACTCTTACGTCCTCTGTGATGTTGGACAGGTAACTTAATCTCTCTGATCCTCACTCTGTCATCTGTAAACATGAAATGCTGCATACTTCAGAGAGCAGCTGAAGGAATGAAATGTGATAACACATGCAAGGCATCAGCACAATGCCAAACATAAGGAAGGCACTGGGTCATTCTCCCTCCTCTACCTTCAATCTGATGCTGTTCTCCCCGTCAAGGGATAACGTCCATTCCAATGGGTCTGAGGTCTTAGTTCCTTCACTTTACAATAACTTTACTGAGCTTCTCTCATTTAGCCTTTCAATAGAGCACACATATGTGTTGAAAAGTGCTTAAAGCATATGTATATGTTAAAAATGAAAAATTATCACCAGCTGAGCAACCCTGGTAAACAAAACATGTCATCTCCCTGCAAAATGAAACCCTCCAGTCACTTCCCTACAAAGAGTAACCATATCCTGACCTCCAATGTACTATGTTATTTTTGCCTGTTTATGTTCCTACGTTAAATAACACAGTATACCCTTTTATGTGTGTTGCTTCTTTCATTCAAAATGGTTTCATGAGACTTATCCATACTGTTGTAGCCATTTGTAGTTGTTCATTCTTTATTGCTGTATCCTCTTCCATTGTATGAATAGCATAATCTATCTTCTAGTGGTCAGCAAGCAGAGAAAATGGTAAAAAAAAAATCCTCCAAAGCTAGAAGCTTCCAATTGGTGAGAGCAGGTGCTGTCTAATCACAGGAGGCAAGGTGAGGGCCTGACCTGGGACACTGATTAAATTGACCACTTCTCATCCCTTTCAGATCCATGAAGTTACATACTCTTTGCTGAACTGCAGTGGCCAAGAATCAAAGAAACCAACATCAGCCTCCCCATCCCCAACAGACACAGAACCAGTTTATTCAGAAATAAAAATGAACTAATGCAACCAGCCCTGCTCACCACACTGCTGACTGATTCCAAGTCTCATCTCCATCGCTAGGAGACTCCTTTGCCCTCAGGGAAAAGGAGAGGATGGGACCACAGCCCTGGAAGAGCACACCTGGAAAGCCTCTCCCCCCTCACTGTCCTGGGGCACCTCCAGACTCCTTGTCACAGCCCCTCCCTTTGGTGTCAACAGGTGAAAGGGAGTCTGTAGGACACCCAGCCTTCCTTTGCATTGAAATTTGGCTCATTAAATTAGTACTAGAACCAACAAAGTTGAGATATAATTCTTTAAAGAGCAATCTTCTGGAAGAATTATTTTTAAAACTGAGAGTAGAGAACATCCAAGATGGCGGCCTAGGCAGTCTCCTAAGCTGCCGCCTCATCAACAATTTAATTAAAAAAACAACTAAAATCAAAAAGGACTTCACCAAAACGTCAGGAAAGCTGGCGGAGTGGAATAGCTACAACTAGAAAGAAAGAGAGAGGCTCACGGATCGGACTGGGAGCCGAAAAGCACTGAGGTAGGGAGACGCTCGCGCACGCGGCCGCCGAATACCTGCCTGGCGGTGGGAGGGGAGGAATCCCCGATTGCACGGAACCCTTTCCGACTGCACTGAACCCAGCCCCGGCTGAAATTCCGTGGTCCCAGGCTCATACGGGTGGAGTCTGGACTGCAGAGAAAGGCACCCAGAGACTCAGAGACTCAGAGACCGGGGACCGGGAGTCGCAGTCGCAGCCGGCAGGGTCTACAGACTCGCGCGCGAGCAAGTACGCGCTGAGGTCTGACCGCGCCTCTCCGGAGCGGAAGGAGTCAGAAGCTCCAGGTCTGACCGCGGAGGCTACCGCTGCCTCTCTGTACAAGGTGGCAGCCTCTCTGTAGCGGAAGGAGTCAGAAGCTCCAGTCTGACCACGAGGCTGCCGCTGCCTCTATGTACAAGATGGCGGCCTCTCTGTAGCGGAAGGAGTCAGAAGCTCCAGGTCTGACCGCAGAGGCTGCCGCTGCCTCTCTGTACAAGGTGGCGGCCTCTCCGTAGCGGAAGGAGTCAGAAGCTCCAGTCTGACCACGAGGCTGCCGCTGCCTCTATGTACAAGATGGCGGCCTCTCTGTAGCGGAAGGAGTCAGAAGCTCCAGACTACAGAGACCAGCCCAAGTCCGGGTGAGCCCCTGCGGCACCCACGCTCTTGCTTGGGGAACCTGGGCCGGTCAGGCGGAAACTCAGGCGAGTGCACAAGGGCAGGGCAGAAGCCAAGACTGTCAGTTCAGCCCTGAGACTCCGCCCCATCCAAGCTGAGCAGAGGCTTCTGCAGTTTTTCAAGTCTGATCCTATAAGACTGTCTCCAATACAGAAGTTATCCCAGAGTAGACACAGCTGATACCCACATCCAATTGGCCTGAAGGTCAATTCACAACAATAGAGACTTAGCTACAACAAAGCTGTGCACGCAATCCACAAAGGGGATCACCAAGAGTGTCTACCTCAGGTAACTGAGGAGGCTGACTCACTGTGCTATATAGGACACCAAACACACAAAGCCATCCTACCAACTCTGAAAAATAGTGATAATGCCGAGACAAGGAAACAGATCTCAAACAAAAGAGATGGAGGATATAGAGTTCAGAACTACGGTTCTAAGGTTATGCAACAATATCCTAGAAAAGCTCGATAAACTTCATGAGACCCAACTAAAAAGTATAGATAAACTGACTAAATTGGAAAATATTATGCAGAGATCCAACAGCAGAATGGAAGAACACAAGAATCAGATCAAAGAGCCAAAAGACACTCCGCTAGAGAAGGAAGAAGAAAAGAGGATCCAGAAAGTTGAAGATAGTGTAAGGAGCCTCTGGGACAACTGCAAGCGCACCAACATCAGAATTATGGGGGTGCCAGAAGAAGAGGGAGTGCAAAATACTGAAAACATATTTGAAGAAATAATATCAGAAAACTTCCCTCACCTGGTGAAAGAAATAGACTTACAAGTACAGGAAGCCTACAGAACCCCAAACAAGAGGAATCCAAAGAAAAATTCTTCTCGACACATCATCATCAATATGCCAAGGGTAAAAGACAAAAAGAGGATCTTACAAGCAGCAAGAGAAAAGCAGTTGGTTACCTATAAGGGAGCACCCATACGACTATCAGCTGATTTCTCAACAGAAACCATGCAGGCCAGAAGGGAGTGGCAAGAAATATTCAAAGTGATGAATAGGGAGAACCTACAACCAAGATTACTGTATCCAGCAAAGTTATCATTCAGAATTGAAGGGCAGATAAAGAGCTTCACAGATAAGAAAAAGCTAAAGGAGTTCATCACCACCAAACCAGTATTATATGAAATGCTGAAAGGTATTACTTAAGAATAGAATTAGGGGCAAAGAAAGGGAGTGGATAGATAATTATCAGGGTGAAGGGGTGTGGGGTGCAGAAAGAGACTGGATTAAAATTGTATAACCTATGGATGAGGACAATGATGGGGGAGGGGGTAAGGGCAGAGGGTGGGGTGGGAATCGGGTGGAAGGGAGCTATGGGGGAGAAAAAGGAGAAACAATTGTAATAATCTGAGCAATAAAGATTTATTTAAAAAAAAAAAAAAAAAAAAAAAAAAAAAAAAAAAAAAAAAACTGAGAGTAGAAACAATAAGCAATATCAGGAGTATACAGAGAAGCAATGACAGCAGGCAATAGGAGAACATCAGGAGCATCCTTATTGCAAATATTTGAAAAATTAGATTAAAAGGAATAAATGCTTAGAAAGAAAATGAAACCAGAGGTGAGTCAAAAAGGAACAAAATTATGAGTAGCTCTATTAATAAATAGAGCAAATAAGTTTATATTTTTAATCCTTCCAATAAACGATACATATATGCTGGATTATTTGAAAGGAGGTTTTCCAAACATTCAACCAACAATTGATCCTTTTTTTTTTCCCCATAGAGACAGAAAGGCACATCAATGATGAAAAAGAATCATTGATTGGCTGCCTCCTGCACATTTCATGCTGGGGATCAAGCCATAACCTGGGTAACATGCCCTGACCAGGAATCAAACCATGACCTCCAGGTTCATGGGTTGATACTCAACCACTGACCCATGCCAGCCAGGCAAGGATCAATTAATTCAAATCCTCCAGGTGCTCTTACAGAAACACCAGAGGGAACACTTCCACAGCTATATTGTGTGGCTAGTATAATGGTGTCCACAAAATTAGGAGAAAGTGTCTAGACATGAGCAGAGCAAAGACAATGAGCCTATAAGGTATAGAGACTCACCAGGGCAGGAAGCTCCATATGACTAGCAAGGGGAAAATTGAGAAAACAAGAAGCTATGCTGGCTCTAACTGGGTTGGCTCAGTGGATGGAGTGTCAGCCTATGGACTCAAGGGCCCCACGTTCCATTCGAGTCAAGGGCATGTATGTACCTTGGTTGCAGGCACATACCCAGTAGGAAGTGTGCAGGAGATAGCTGATCGATGTTTCTCATCAATGTTTCTAATTCTCTATCCCTCTTTCTTCCACTCTGTAAAAAATAAATAAAATATATATTTTTTAAAAAGCTATGCTCACCCCTCTTTCTCCCAACAACCCTTCTTTCATATAGGCTTTCAGGCAGTTTAGACCCCCTGACATTCTTCTCTCTAAAGATAAAATCTGGGTTTCAGTTGTATTTCAGCTCCAAGCCCAGAAATGCAGAAAAAGGAGACAAGTGGCACAGGGCTGCCTCAGGACCTATTACATTGACCAATAACTTCCTGTCCTGGCATCGACCTATCAGTGGCGACCACAACCTTGAAAGAATACACCTGGGAAGCTGATGAATATTCTATTAAGACCCTCCCCTGAGACTTCCCCTAAGATCTCCACCTGCAAGAAAGAGATCAAGATGCTCAGGATAAAGGACCCTGTGTGCACTCCCTCCAAGGAGCATGCCCTCCCCATTTCCCCACAAGCACATATTCCCCCAAGCTCTAAGGGATCCCTTTATACCTGCAACCAGGGGAGCAATGGGCAGTGGCGTGTTGGCCCTGGCAAACCCCTTGAAATTTTCTCCAAAGACCCTTTTCTCTGACTTCTCAGAGAGTCAAGGCGGCCCAGCCAAGGCTTCTCTGTTCCTTCTTCTATCCCAGCAGTAGGCAAACTAGGGCCTGAGGGCCGGATCCGCCCATTGTTCTGTCCTATCCTGCCCTAGGAGCCTAAAGAGCTGAGGGATCTCCAGCTCCGCTCCTTCACCAGCAGCCCAAGATGAGAGTGCCAGCATGGTCTGGTTGCTTTTGTTCCTGCCCTCTGGTCCAGTTTAAGAACCCATCGTGGTCCTCGAGTCAAAAAGTTTGCTCACCCCTGTTCTATGCCCTTCCTTGTTTCACAGTCCTCGGTACATTTTTGCTGCCACCATGGATACAATACCTTTTGCTCAGTGCTGTGTAGTCCTTCCAATTGCATATCCTCATCCCCCACCCCCTTTTTCTGAAGTAACTGCAGGGTTCTTTTTAAAAATATATATATTTTATTGATATTTCACAGAGAGGAAGGGAGAGAGATAGAGAGCCAGAAACATCAATGAGAGAGAAACATCGACCAGCCGCCTCTTGCACAACCCTTACCTGGGATGTGCCCGTAACCAATGTACATGCCCTTGACCGGAATTGAACCCGGGACCTTTCAGTCCGCAGACCGACACTCTACCACTGAGCCAAACAGGTTTAGGCAACTGCAGGGTTCTTTAATCATTGTCTGAGATGGCTATTCAGCCTGCTCCAGCACCACCCACTTTAATCTTTTAAAACTCAGGGGGAAAAAACGCTTAATATTTTTATATGTGAACATCTTTCATGAAGAGTGACTCAATAGCAATGACTAAATACCATAACGTGCAGGAAATGTGGGGTTATTTAAGAAACAGTTTAACAGCATAAAAGTCACTGCAATTCACAGCATTAAAGGTTTAAAGGAGAAAAACCATGTACATTTTTCAAAAGACACTTTCAAGAAAATCCAACTAAAATTCAGGCTCTATTTATGATAAACTTAATAAGCCAGAAATTAAAGGAACTTGCTAATCTGAAAAAGCAAGTTTACAAAATATTATGGTGAAGTGTGGACCCAAAAGGGCCACTCACTAAACATAAGCTCAGGGGAGGCCTGGGTGGTGGCCTTGCAAACTCAGGGGCCTAAAGCACCCACAAAGGATGGTGTGAAATTAAAACTTTTAACTAACAGCAGTTTATGGCACCTAGTGATGTCCTAGGCTAGAATCTTCCCTAGCAACGGTTAGTCTTGACCCTAACTGACCCTGCCTAATGTCCCATCTGCTATAACATTCCTATGGAATGTCAGGGAAACTCCCATTTCCTCTGTTAGTTATCCTTTTTCCCACCTAGGTCAAAGATGTGTATTATTTTTCATCCAGTCCCAGGGGTCTCCCCATTTGCTTTCTCCCACCTCCCTAATATATCACCAGTGGATTTCAAGGGACCCGCTTGCCTCTGATCTTTTTTTGGGGGCGGGGGAGGCGGATGCTACTTTATTTTTTATATATATATTTTTAATTTATTAAGGTATTATCTGTGTACATAGCTTACCATTGCCCCCCCCCCATAGATGCCCTCCCTCCCCAGAGTTTTGTGTCCATTGGTTGTTCTTATATGCATGCATACCAGTCCTTAGGTTGATCTCTTATCTCCCAGAGATCTCCCTACCCTTCCCCCTACCCCCTGCTGTCATTTGACAGTTTGCTTGTTGTTTTACTGTCACTATATCTATCTTTCTGTTCATTCGTTTATAATGTTCTTTAATATCCGTAAATGAGTGAGGTCATGTAGTGTTTCTCTTTCATTGACTGGCTTATTTCACTCAGCATGATGTTCTCCAATTCCATCCAGGTTACTGCAAATGTTGAGAATTCCTTCCTTTTTATGGCAGCATAGCATTCCATTGTGTAGATGTACCATAGTTTTCTGATCCATTCATCTGCTGACGGGCACCTAGGCTGTTTCCAAATCCTAGCTATTGTAAATTGTGCTGCTATGAACATAGGGGTGCATATATCCTTTCTGATTGGTGTTTCTAGTTTCTTGGATTATATTCCTAGTAGTGGGATTACTGGGTCAAATAGGAGTTCCATTTTCAGTTTTTTGAGGAAGCTCCATACTGTTTTCCACAGTGGTTGCACCAACCTGCAATCCCACCAGCAGTGCACGAGGGTTCCTTTTTCTCCGCAACCTTGCCAACATTTGTCATTTGTTGTTTTGTTGATGTTGGCCATTCTGACAGGTGTGAGATGGTACCGCATTGTTGTTTTGATTTGCATCTCTCGCCTCTGATCTTTTGATTGAAATGTATAAAATAAGACGCAAAACTGCCATTTTCTGGGACATTATCGCCATCCATTGAGATTTTGCTTTCCAGCAATTGTCAACATTTTGGCTCAAGTAAACTCACAAAAATTCTTCTCCGGTTTAAAGTTTCTTACTTTGACCTACATTTGTTATAGTGAAGATTACAAACAGGCTCACCGAGGACCACCTTATGGCCCTAAACCCAGTGCTAGAATACAGCAAGAGGTCCACTGAGCCCACTAACCCCTTCGTCCCCTCATCTGGTAAACTAGATTGAATTGACTCTTGGATCCAGGGCCTTCCCTTGCTTGTGATAGAGGATCTGACTTTATTTGAGCTGTATTTTAAAGCCTCAAAGTGGAACTAAGTAAGGTTAAGTGTTGACAGAACCAAGGCTAAGGTGTGACAGAAGAAAACATGGGTGGCTGTTTTTTTTTTTTACTCAGACATTTTAATGGGAATTGTTTTCTGAGAATCTGAGCAAAAATCCTTCACTGTACAAATGAGAGCTGAGGTTGTTCAGCTTTGAAGACAAGGGATACATCCACCCCCCAGCCCAAGTCTCAGGTGTTCTGAAAGGCTGTGTGGGAGCCTTGACTTGCAAGTGATTTATAGAAATGGGAAGATTTATCCAGGAATTACATCAACTTAAAATGGTTAAAATGCACCTGGCTGGTGTGGCTCAGTGGTTGAGCATTGACCTCTAAACCAGGTGGTCAGCTTTGGCCGGTTTGGTGCAGTGGATAGAGTGTTGGCTTGAAGAGGAAGGTCCTGGGTTCAATTGAGAACAAGCGCACGTACTGCAGTTGCAGGGTCCCCAGCCCTGTTTGGGGAGCATGCAGGAGGCAACCAATCGATGTGTCTCTCCCAAATCAGTGTTTCTCTTTGTTTCTCCCTGTTTCTTCCACTCTCTCTAAAAATCAATGGAAAAATATCCTTGAGCGAGGACTGACAAGAACAACAAAAACAAACAAACAAACAAAAAAGCAACCACTCGAAATCAGGAGGTCATAGTTTGATTTCTGGTCAAGGGACAAGCTTGGGTTTTGTGTTCAATCCCCATTGGGGGTCATGCAAGGAAGAAAATGATCAATGATCCTTCCTCCTCATTAAGTTTTCTATCTTTTCCTTCCTTCCCTCTCTGAACTCAATAAAAATATGTTTTAATAAAATAAAATCATAAAAATGCAGTTGTCTATGATTGCCCAGATTAATTTTTTCATGCCAAGATTTTTTTAAAGACTCTAAAATTAAAGGAATGAATGGGAAATGTGTAGAAGAACAGATCAAATTTTGGAAAAACAATAATAAGCAATAGTAGAGACTGTCTCTGAACTCTTCTGAACTGATAAATGCCTACACCTCATTCTTCCTTCTTCTCTACCTCCTCCACTATATCCTTTGCTCTCAGAGCTTCCTTGTTCAGACTTGCCCTTCCCCTCTCTTCTTCCTTTCCCTTCTGTCTCCTCCACTTCCATTCCCTATGGACATAAAGGAATTGTAACAGCTTCCTTTGGAGAAAAGTTGGTCTCAGCCAGAGAGGAACAAGCAATTGTTCCTGATTTTATCTGGGAACCTGATGGATTCACAAAGAAATTTAATGTGTAATCCTGGCTATTCTAATTTACTGCAATTAACATATCCACTGGTTTCTGGAAGCAAAAGCAATAGAATTACTAAATAAGGCTTGCAAGAAAACTCCTGTAGAGAAGTCTACCCACTTTAAGGATTATAAGAAACCAAAATGGGATTTAGGCAAAACAAACAAACAAAAAAACAAACACAGAACAGAAACAAGCATAAAGCTTCTGTGGACTACACGAAGGCATTTCTCCTTCTTATCAATAGTTTAGGAGAAATTAAAATTTCCATGAAAAAGAAGAAGCTTATAATTCCTTGTTTGAGCCCCTGTGATTCTCCTATCCTTCCAGTAAAGGCATCGAATTTAAAAGGGAAATTTATACAAAATCTCAGTTATAAATAAGCTAGTTATCTCCAGACATCCTATAGTTTCAAATCCACAAACCATATATCAACCATTGCTGTGACGGCCAATATTTTCCTTTAATAGATTATGTAGTGCCTTTTTCAAAATTCCAGTAGAAAAAAGCAGTCCATACCTCAGCTTTTACCTGGAAGATTAATGTTTACTTGGACAGTAAAGCCTTGGGATGTAGGGCCCCAAGATTGAGGAATTGACCTTCCCCACTGCCTGTTCCAGGATGTGACCTTTACGGTTAAAGATTAGACAGGAATGAGGTCAGTTCTTTACGGTTGAAGATTAGGCAAGAATGAAATCAGTCCCCAGAAACTCCCTACCCTGAGGACTTACCCAGAGGAATGGGAAGGGGAGAGGCAAAGGGGCTTGCAAGATTACCAAATGGGACTGTTGACTAAGCATAGACCCTGTCATAAAACATGTAATTAACTAGCCCAGCTCCCCTTCTTGGAATTTCTTTGTTCCCTTCCTCCCCCTCCATGTGTAACCCCACCTGCATGTGGTTTTTGCCTTTATAAACTCATGTTCTGCAGTTACTCGGCGCTCCAGTTAGCCAGCACTCCCCTCGGATTGCTGTCTGCCTGAAAGCCCCTGCACTGGGCTTGTAATAAATCCTCATGCGTTTTGCATCAAGTTTTGGTTTTGGCGTTTGACTTGGGGTCGTCGCCTACTTCGTCGGACTCACCAGGGGTCTTGGGACCTTACAGGGATATGTAAAAAGTCCACCTATTGATACTAAAACCTGATGGAAATTAAGTTAAATTTTCTTTTTTTAAAAATATATTTTATTGATTTTTAAAATTTTTTATTGATTTTTCACAGAGAGGAAGGTAGAGGGACAGAGAGTTAGAAACATTGATGAGAGAGAAACATCGACCAGCTGCCTCTTGCACACCCCCTGTTGGGGTTGTGCTGGCAACCAATGTACATGCCCTTGACTGGATTGGAACCCGGGACTTTTCAGTCCGCAGACCGACGCTCTATCCACTGAGCCAAACCGGTTTCAGCTTATGTCAAATTTTCTAGATATTCCACTCTAATCCTACATGGGAGTGATTTGGTTTTATGCTCAAGTCTAGAAAATTACTAGACTCCCGAAAAGACACAACATACCTATTACAACATCTACTAGCTGTAAAGGCACATGGATACCAAAGAACAAGCTCTGATTCTGTTTACCCGAGTGAAATAATTTGCTTCTAATATTAAAGATGGGCTACTAAATAGCCAAGAAAGACTGAAAGGAATCCTATCTTTTCCTCTAACAGAAAACAACAACAAGAAAGCAGCTTAGAGGATTCCTGGGTTGCACTGAATATTGTCACAATTGGGTTCCAAATTTTTTTATTAATGGCCCATCCTCCAGTTGTCTTATTAAAGTCAAAGTGAACTGATCCAATTTAGTGGAACTTAAAAAGAGAAACAAGCTATAAATTCTCTAAAGAATTCTTCAAAGCTTCCTTCTCAGACACATTAATTATAGAAATTTTAACTGAAAAATATGGACTATAATAGACCTATAGGTTATTACTAAAGAAGGCTTGCAAGAAAACTCCTGTAGAGAAGTCTGTAGGTTATTATAGTCAGCAACTAGACTAACTAACTAAAAGGGTCCCTCTCTACATAACAGCCATTTCTGCTACAGACATGTTATGCAAACAAATAAACAAAAGGTAGTTATGGTCTCTCTTTAGTTTATGTTCCTCATTCTATTAAATCAACATTGAATTCTCATCACATTCCACTCTTCTGTCAGCTGATTGGCTCTTGCCTTCTGCAATTAATTTCACTTAAGCTCAATGTAAGTCTTAACCCTGCCTCTTTTTGCTATTTCCTTTACAAGAGAAGACCTCCACAATTATGTTTTGGTTATTGACCACATTCTTATTCCTAGAAATGGTTTAGAGAAAACTATTTAATAATACTGACTTAATTGGTTTACAGATGTTAGGGGCAGAAATAGGATACTGGGATTATGTTTATATATTTAAAAGCCTGAGGGACCATTACTACCAAATGACCAGAATGACCTGTCATATGATGCCCAGTGACTGCCAGGGGACAGATGCTTAATGCAGGAGCTGTCCTCTGGTGGTCAGTGTGCTCCCACAACAAACCTCCCATTCACCCTCTCTCTCCCTCCTCCTCACCTCCTTCCTCCCGCCCCCAGTCCCTTGCACAAATTGGTGCACCAGGCCTATAGTAAGAAATATTAAGCATGCTCAATTAACCAGTACTGCCCTATTCTGATTAAAGAAAGAACATTCTAATCTGGCTGGGAGTTGTCTCCAGGACCTGGGGGCTCACCTGGTAATGCAGTCCGTCTTCTTCCTTGGAGAGCTGCCTATTATCTTGGAAAAATTAACAAACTTGTTGCAGAAACCAGAGGAGCAGTCCTTTACAAACCTCCAGTCCTTTGCCAATATTTGGGTAGCAATCCAGTTGTTGAGGTATTTAAAAATAGATAAACTAATACAAAAAATAATAATGTCCTAGTTTTGTTAAAGAAAACTAGAGAAGAACCAAGTAATGCTTAGAGAGATGGAGTTACGTTTATTTCTTGCGGGCCCAGAGGAACATCTCTCTCAAATTCTGGACCACAACATGGAGGAACTTTTCCCATTTATATGTTTTTACCTTCTTTGTCTCCCAAGAATGGGGTGTTTCTGGCCCCCTTTGCAAATTCTTAAAGAGCCCCTATGTGCTGGGGCCTTGAGATTTCAACCAAAGGCCTGGCCTAGTGCCAGCACTGATAACTTCATCCAGGGAAGGTTTAATGGCCTCTCTGAAGTGGGAGTAGCCTTATTTTCCTTATTATTTAAGCAGAGAAGCATTTACAGAAGCCAAATAGCAGGAGTAAAATTTCAAACAGCAGTTTTTATATAAGATGGATGCTTCAGTTTCACAAATGTGGTCTTTACAGGACCAAAGGTGTGGTTCCAGAACATCAAAAGCCCACCAAATCTTTTTACCTCCCCTATTCATCTCAAGAGACTGGTACATGTTAGGTCCAGGCCTAAAGGAGGAAGGCCAAAAGACATTGTGAGAGTATAAGAAATTTTATTACATCGTCTCACAGTAAGCTGAGAACAGTGTAATGGTGTCAGCACAAAGCGGACTTTAAGTTTCATTTATATAGGGTAGAAGTATGCAATATAGGGCCAGGGTGTGGGTGCACAAGTATTAGAAAGATTTCATAAATGCCCCAATATGTGGATTTCAAATATCTGGAGTACTACTGCCAGATGCCTCCCATAGGGAACTATTACTCTAGGCTTTGTTATGCACATTTTTGCACTCCATTATGATGTGCTTGGGCCCTAGCCCCTCCCTGGAATGTTGTGTACATTCTTGGGCTCCATTATGTCCCTGGGAGACTCCTGCCCTTCCCAGTGATTTTTCAGTTATTCTCATTGCAGTTTCAGGATTAATGGCCTTCCTTTTCCAGTAAACAACCTCACCCAGTTTCCAGTAACAGCCTACACCTGGCCACAAGCTGCACTGGGTCCCACTGGCTACTCTGACTGACCTTTACAAGAGACAAAAAATCCCGCTCCCCCTACTCTGTGCTGCTGATCTAGTTTTGGCCTCATCCCCTCTGTTAGCAGATGTTAAAATTTATACTAATGAAAGGGTAATGGCTGATTACACCAGACATCTTTTGGATGTCCTTCCAGACAAAGCCACAGTAGTGGGGGCTGAAGCAGAGTTAGTGAGAAGCAATCAGGATGACAGGGGAGACCAGGAAGTGAGCAGATCATGCCAGCAGGGGAAGGCCATTCAAGGGTGAAACAGGCTGACAGGGGAGGGCAGTCAGGGAGCAATCAGGCCAGCAAGGGTGTAGTCAATGGGCAATCAGGCTGGCAGGCAGAGGTGGTTAGGGGTGATATGGTAGGCAGGCAGGTGAGCAGTTAGGAGCCAGCAGTCCTGAATTGCGAGAGGGATGTCTAACTGCCAGTTTAGAACCAATCTCACACAAGTATCGGGACTAAAGCGGCAGTCAGACATCCCCTAAGGGGTCCCAGATTGGAGAGGGTACAGGCTGGGCTGAGGGTACCCTATATAAATGAAACTTAAAGTCCGCTTTGTGCTGACACCATTACACTGTTCTTAACGTGGACCAGAGGGCCGGAACAAAAGCAACCTGACCATGCTGGCACTCTCATTGTGGGCTGCTGGTGAAGGAGCTGAGGGGAGAGCAGAGAACCCTCTGCTCTTTCAGCTCAGCAGGCTAGATAGAACAGCTGAAGGGGATCCCGCGGGCCACAGTTTGCTCATGGCTATTCTAAACCTTCCTTGATGTACTCCCTTCCTGAAGAAACTTTCTTTGACCCACCTGATCATTTAATCCCAACACCTATTGCTCTCTCTTAACCATAGCACCATTCCTCCCATAATCTCCTCTCTTCTCAGTCAAATAGAAAACCACAAGATTTGTCTCTTAAATAACTAAAAAATTAGGAAACTCAAACTTGAAAAAGAGAGATTAATTTTCTTCCCCGATATCAACTCTGGTCTATAGAGGGATCTCTAAATTGTACAATTTAGAGATTACAATTAAATTTGGTCTTCAATTCCATTTGTTTTGCTATTGCATATAGCCCTCTTACCAAGACAGGAATTTGAGGAAAACTATCCTCTCAGTCCCTGCAAACTGCCTGCCTCTCAGAAAGGCAGACCAGCTGCTTTCCTCCATCCTCCACCCACTCTTTCCAGGGAGCAGCAGCGGTTTAACCCTTTCTTTGCAGGCACTTGCCTAACAATCCTGCCACAGAAAGGAGAGGAGCTCATTTCACCCAAACCTGAGCATCTTATCTTAAGGAAAATAATACATTTTTGTAAAAAAAAAAATTAATAAATAACATATAAAAGAAATTATCTGGGTGGAATAAGAGCCCAACATTTTTGAAATCCATTTTATCCAATAGACTGTATCAGGCATTAGAAAAAATGACAAAAACTAGCCTTAGGACCCCAGATCCCCACTGAGCAATTAATAAATGCAACTTTCACTGTTTTTAACACCTAAGACAGAGAAAAGGAAGGAAGCCCTCCTGTCCTCCAGCAGCCTGTTGGGCCCAGCACCTCACTCTCAGAGGCTGGCTGTGTGTTCTCTGGGCAGGGAGGAAACAAGGACAGGCAGGGAGGAGCCCAGGACCAGGCCTTGTCTGGGAGCTTGTGCAGGTAAATGCAGTCAGACTTGAAGGGGTGGCAGCCATTCCACTCTGTGAAAAGTACCACCATCAGAGCTGGCTGGTCCAAGCCTTGAAGTTTCTGATGAGTTGCTCCTTCTGGCCCCCCTCATTCACCCAGGGCTTGAGGGGGATGATGGAGCTGGAATGGATTTGTCAAAGGGGATAGATGCTAATGACATTCAGTGGGAAGTCCTGGAGGCTTGTACTCAAGGGCTGTGCTCCCTCTGCCACAACTTTAGCCCCTGGAAGAGGGACTGGAAGATGCCCAGGACCAGAGTCTACGCACACAGTGGCCTTAAGCTGATGGGGCCCAACACACCAGTCAGCCCCCTCGAAGAGAATCACCATTAAAGGGATGGGGCCAAAGGTAGCCCTCAATGTGACAGGTAAGAATTAAATGTTTCTTAAACACGGACTCCTTTCTCTCTTACCAAGGCCTCTTGTTTCTAACGCCTTGTTTGGTCACTGTGGTAAATAGGCATCCTTTAACTGCAGCCTCAACAATCTTTTAGTCATGACTTTCAGAAACTACAGGAGCAATACAGCCCCTCCCCTCATAAAGAAAGAATGTGGTGTTTTTATTCTAAGCAGATAACAACCATGAAGGTCTGAATCTCGCCCCTCCCCCACTACCTCCCCACCCCACCCCGCACAAACACATACACATACAACTATTTCAGCATTCTAAACAAAACAGCTGCCTATAAGGCAGTCAACTATGAGAAACTTAGTGAAATCACTCAGGGCTCTGATTAAAACCCAGCTCTCTTCCTTTCCCACCTCACAGGGGTCTTACAAAATGTTACCACTGTGGGCCCCACCTCCCCAGAAGAAACCCTTCTTCTGACTGCATCTTATATCCCCATCAGTCCCCAACATATGCCACAAACTTTAAAAAATATACATGGATCTACAAATCCCTCATAAACACATTATTAACCTGGCCTTTAGAGTATTTAATAATAGAGACAAGGAAACCCAAATCCAAAAACAAAGGGGAGATCAGGCCAAGGCTGAGGCCCAGAAACAGGCCTTCCAGCTCCTAGCCACCACTCTCAGGAACCACAAACCAAGTGCCAGTCCTCTAACCAAGGACCAGTCAAGGGCTAAACCTCCTCTGGGCCCATGCTTCAATTGCAGCAAGAATGGACACTGGACCAAGTCCTGCCCAAACCCCTCCCCCCTGCCTGAGCCCTGCCCAAAGTGTGGAAGGGATGGCCACTGGAAATCAGTCTGTAATGTGATCCCCCCAGGTCCCACCCCAGCCAGTCTAGCAAGCCCACCTTCTGGATCCGATTTGGAGTTCCCAGAAGACTGAAGATGCCCAGGCCCTGACCAAACCACACAGACTTACATCACTGGGTAATGATTGTGCTGGCAGGTAAGCCCATCTCTTCTTTCATTCACAATGGGGCCACGTGTTTTCCCATCCCCAAATTTGCTGTGACCCTTGTCCCCTCCTCCTTCTCTATTACGGAGTTGACAAACTAATCTCACAGCCATTAGCCACCTCTCCTCTACACTACACTACACTTACTAGACACCCCTTTTGTCCATTCTTTTCTCACTCTATGTAATTGCCTGAGGATGGCTGTCACTCATCCCCTCATAAAGCCCAATTGTCCCAAACCACAGTCAGCTACCTTGGTTTCACTCTCACCCCACAAAGCTGAGCCATTACCTTGGACCATAAATGCCTTGTGCTGTCTCCTTCTCTATACTAGATACTTGCCTTTCTTGGGTTCCCTAAATTCTTTCTTTCTTTTTTCTTTCATTTTTTTACAAAAGGATTAAGGTATTATATGTGTAATAGCTTACCATTGCCCCCACCCCCCACCTGCCATTCATAAACTCCCTCCCCAGAGTTCTGTGTTCGTTTGTTGTACTTATATGCATGCATACCAGTCCTTTGTTCGATCTCTTATCTCCCCCCAGGTCTCCTTCCCCTCCCCACTGTCTTTTGACAGTCTGCTTGTTTTATGGTGATTATCTCAGGACCACAGGAATAGAATCCACTCCTCTTCTGGTTCACACCACGCCCCCCTCCCCCTGGGTCCCACTGCTTCCCCGGGGAAGACGGCTCTCAGGGAACATGTCTCCCCTGGGGTACACGGCTCTCCAGGGACACATGACACCCTGGGGCACACTGCTCACCCGGGGAACATGGCCCCCCTGGGGCGCTGGGGTCACGAACGGGAGTCTCTGCGCAAGCTCCTCTCTAGCATGGCAGGCGGGCTGGGAGGGCTGCGAGCGGGGAGACCACGCTCCAACGAGTCTTGTTCCGGGCGGGAGCGGAGTGGCTTCAGACTCGGAGGCCAGCTCTGACGCCGCCCACACCCTAGGCTTGGGGCAGAGCGAGATCCGTTCTCTGTGGGTTTCCCTCACAGAGGTGTGGTGGCGACGGTGGCTCAATTTCCATTGTAGTTTTAAAATCCACAAGGCAGCAGCGGCAGAAGCTCCTGCTCCGCCATGGGGGGCGGTGAATGGAAGGTTCTGCTCCAGCTCCTCACCAGCAAGGCAGGCATGGAGGCCAGGCTGAGATGGCTGTAGGCGGGGATACCACGCTCAAAGGTGTCTCTTTCGTGGCGGGAGCAGAGGCCAGGCTGGAATGGCTTCAGGTGGGGAGACCACGCTCAAAGGTATCTTGTTTGGGGTGGGAGCAGAGGGGTCTGGTTCCACTGTAGTTTTAAACTCCACATGGTGGCAGAAGCGCCTTGCTTTGTCTCTAGTTGTAGCCTTCCCATTCCGCCAGCTTTCCTGTGGGTCTGATTTGATCCCTTTGGATTTTAGCTTTTGTTTTTTTCCAAATTGTTGATGAGGTGGCAGCTTAGGAGACTACCTAGGCCGCCATCTTCTTTCGGTCTCCTCCCGTAAGTTCTTTCACCTCTGAGCTCCCAACTTAAGTCTTCTCCCAAAGCCCTTCTATGACACAGTAAAGAGCTTCCTCACTGAACTTAGATTTCAAGGCCAGCATTTTCACCCCTTTAATGCTCTTCTTGGCACTCATCTTTGCTCTCTGCATCCTAAGAGCTCTCTCCTCCTTCATCCAAATCCACATTCAAACAATTACCAATAGATCCATAGGGGCAATGATGCTATTCCAGATCTTGACTAGATAACACTCCCTCCCTCAAACACCAACCAGTTAAGGACATCTCTACACTCCACCCAAGCATGAAGAAGCTACAGAAGAACAAGATTGGCATTCCTCATCAACCCCAGCTTACAGGAACCCAGCTTACAAGGGGAAAAAGGAAGAAAAAAAAAGGCTGGAATGCTAGGCACATTTTTACACTCCCATTATGCTCTTCCTGCGTCCCTAGCCCCTCCCTAAAATGTTGTGCACATTCTTACACTCCATTAATTCCCCTGATCTCTATTTCCCCTCCTGGTGACTTTCCTGTTATTCTCATTGTAGATTTCATGATTAATGGCCTTTGCTTTCCCTGTGATTCTCATTTTAGTTTTCATGATTAACAGCCTTTGGTTTCCAGTAAACAATCTCACCCAGGTTTCAGTGACCAGCTACACCAGGACCCCACCTGCACCTGGTTCCACTGGTTGCTCTGACTGACCTTTAGAAGAGACAAAAATAACCCGTTCCCCCTCCTCTGCACTGCTGATGCTGTTTTTGCGTCAGCCCTTCTGCTAGCAAATGTTACAATAAATTTATCATTCTTTATCCATTTTGGCCTCATGCGTTCCTCTTCAGCAACCCTAAAAGGTTTGTCCAATATCACCGACAGAATAACTGTTACTAAGAATCTCCTCTTTGAATTCAGCTCTGAATCTTTGTAAGTTCCTTCCTAGAGCATACTGAAATTTCCAGAACATTAATTGTAATATTACTATATGTATATACACATAGTTATAATTATTAACTATAGGCCTGGTGCATGAAATTTGTGTGGTGGAGGGTTAGGGAGGTTGTCCTTTAATCCAGCCTGCACCCTCTCCAATCTGGGACCCATTGAGGGATATTCGACTGCCTGCTTAGTCCCTCTCACAATCCAGGACTTCTGGCTTTCAACAGCTCCCCTGCCTGCCTAACTGCTGCTAACCAATTCTGCCTGCCAGCTTGATCACCCCCTCACCATTCCCTTATCAACCTGATCGACGCCTAACTGCTTCCCACCTGGCACGATTGCTCTTAACTTCTCTCTCCTGCTGGCCTGGTCACCCCCAACTGCCCTCTCCTGCAGGCATGGTCCCCCCAAATGCCCTCCACTGCAGGCCTGACCATCCCTAACTACCTTCCTTGAAATCCTGGTCCCTCTCAGATGCCCTCCCCTGTAGGCAATCTTGTGGTGGCCATCTTGTGTCCACATGTGGGTAGTCAACTTTGACCATATGGGAACAACCATCTTATATGGTGGAATGACAGTCGATTTGCATATTACTCTTTTATTAGATAGGCTTTTTATTTGCAAAGATTCCCATGTAATGTTTCAGTTATCAAAATATTGTATTATAAATCTCTTGTGCTGAAACCAGTTTGGCTAAGGAGATAAAGTGTCAGCCTGTGGACTGAAATGTTCCAGGTACAATTCTGGTCAGAGGCATGTACCTTGGATGCAGGCACATCCCGGGTAGGGAGTGAGCAGGAGGCAGCTGATCAATGTTTCCATCTCATTGATATTTCTAACTCTCTATCCCTCTCCCTTCCTCTTTGTGAAAAATCAATAAAATATATTTTAAAAAATAAAAATAAAAATAAATCTTTTGTAAATTTAGGTAAAAACAATGTATAGCCATATAGTAATAACTTTAAAATATATTAATTATACTTAAACCAGTTTTAATAGTAAATATTTTATCTGGATCATCAAATCTCATTTAATTTTCTGTAGGCCAAAAAGATATTATATCCTAGAGGATTCAAACATGGTGGCCAGCAGGATAGTGGTGAGGAAGAGAATGTGAATGAGTAAAAAGAGTGAGAGGGGACTGTGTGTACATGTGAGGTGTATGTGTGGAGTTCTACTGATCCCGGCAGGCCCAGCTGAGGGACCCCATAAGTGCACAGATCTGTACACAGGGCCTCTAGGTGTAAATAATAGCCTTGCTGGGTAGAGTAGTCTTTGCTTTAGGTTTTGCTTGTCTTCACTTTGACTATGTCATGCCAATACCTCTGGCCTGAAATGTTTCTGTCAAGAAATCAGCTGATAGTCTGCCTTTGTCTTACTGCTTTTAAGGTCCTTTCTTTGTGTTTAACATTTGACATTTTAATTATGAAATGTCTTGGTGTAGGCCTCTTTGAGTGCCTCAGCTTGGGACTTTCTGTACTTCCTGGATTTGAATATCTTTTCCTTTGCAGGTAAAGGAAGTTTTCAGTCATTTTTTTTTTTTTTTTTTTTTAGGTTCACAATTCCTTGTGCTCTCTCTTTTCTTCCTGGCACTCCTATGAGGTGAATGGGGTTACACCTGATGATATCTAAGAGATCCCTTAAACTATCCTCATTATTTTTTATTGTTTTTTATTCTTTTTGTCTCTGATTGGGTATTATGTGCTAACTTGGCTTTCAAATCAGTGATTTGATGCTCTGTTTCATCATATCTGCTATTAATTCCTTCTAGTGTGGTCTCCATTGCCGTTATTGTATTTGTTTCTGACTGATTTTCATTTCTTTTCTTTTTTTTTTTTTTTAATGTATCCTATCTCTTTGTTTAAGTTCTCCCTAAGATCCTTGTATATCCTTATCACATTGTTTTGAATTCTGTGTCTGGTAGCTTGCTAGCCTATATTTTGTTTAGTTTTTTAGGGATCTCTCCTGTTCTTTCATTCAGAACACCCTTCTTTGTCTCCTCATTTTGGCTGCCTCTCTGTGTTTGTTTCTTTCTTTTTTCTTTTTCTTTTTTTCTGTGTTTGTTTCTATGCAGTGGGTAAATCTGCTATGTCTACCAGGATTAACATGGTGGCTTTATGTAGTAGGTGTCCAGTGGGTCCAGAGACACCATCTCCTTGTTCATCTGAGCTTGGTGCTCTAGAGTGTTCTTTGTGTGTGTAGTGTGTGTCCTCCTATTGTAGCCAAGCCTTGATCACAGTATGTACATCAGTGGGTAAGGTTGACCTTCAAGGTAACTGGCTGTGAGGATTGCCCATGACCACAGCATACAAACTGCTCTGTGGGGGCTGACCCCCAGAGTTCGCTTTGTCCGTGTTGGCTCTGGTGCGTACAAAGACCATCCTTTCTATATGCCACTTGTGGTATCAAAGTGTTGGCTTTAGGGCCCTGTGCAAGGGCTATAGTGCAGGTCATTGTCAGCCACTGCCAGTGACTGGCCCAGGCTACCTGGTAGAGGCTACAAAGTGATCCATAATTGCCACCTTCCCGTCCTGGAACTGAAGGCGTGTGTGAGAGGCCACACCACAATCTCAGGCTGGCTGCTGCTAGTACGGGGACTCCGGAAACTCAAGAAAATGGCACAGGGCACCCAAGGTCCTGCTGCCCCCTGTTGACTGCCTGTAGACTCATCTGGTGAAACAGGTTCAAGAAGTACAGTAGCCATTGGGTGAGGCAGTTTTGCAGTTTTTCAGAAAGCCATCAGGTGGCAGAAGTGGAGTTTTCCAGGTTAATTCAGTTTCAGATTTGGAAGATGGCATCTACCTGCCTGCTCTGTGATAGATGGGTTCAACCCATAAGGACAATGGTAGTTGTTCCTTCAGCCCTCCCCTTGAAGACACGTAACTCAGTTTCTTCCTATATGTCTCTGGCATCTCCCCCACCTCCAACGCCATTGTCTCTTCACGGCAGCCCAGTGTGAATGTCCACAAGTGACTGAGTCTGTGCACAGGCCCTTTAAGAGGACTCCTGGATTTCTGTCAGACTCCCATTTCACTTAGCCAGACAGAACCTCCACTGATTTGCACAATTAGATATTGTGGGAGCTCCTCCTTTGGCCCTGGTGCTCCACACTGGGGAGCCCCATATGGAGCTCAGACCCCTTACTACTGCAGTGTGACCTCAGCAACTGATATATCCCTCCCAATTGTCTATCAGCTCACACTGTGGGGCCATCACATATTGTGTCTCCACTCCTAACAATCTCACCATGGATTCTTCTTTATAGTATTAGTTATAGGGTTTATGTAAGGCTATTCTCCATATGGTCCTCCAGGTTAATTGTCTCATAATTTACTTGTGATTGTGATGTGGTCTTGGGAAGAAGTGAGCACAGTGTTTACCGACTCCACCATCTTGGTCAGAATCACCACACTCCCAGTCTAATATCCTATTACTTCAGTGAAGTGCTATGTTTTGGGGGTTCATTAAGTCACTCCATACCCCATATTTATATTACAAATAATCTTTAGAACATAGGAAATATGACCCATCTCTGATATCATTATTGGGGCAATCCATTTGGAAAAACTAAGGATACCACCACTGTGGGCTTTCCAATTCCTTTGAAAGGTTATTGATGTCCTCAGCACCTGGCTAGTGGGATTAAGGTGAACATGCTCAGTCCCACCAAGGTCTCAGCTCAGCCCTCTAAAATTACCCACTAAAACAACTCTCAGAGGCGCAGGATGTGTGAAGCCCACTGATAAAAACTTGCCCACAAAACCTTCCCTCTGCTACCTATCAGGCTCTTACCACAGGCTCCCTGGTCTTCACTCAGACCTAGTGCACTTACCATGACCTTCTTTGGCCTCTCAACCCCTTTCCAAAACCTGTCCATAGCAATTAAAGTCTCCATGCCAGTGACATTTCTGAAACCAATTGCAGCTACCTGTGCTTCAGATCTCACCCATGTTTTAACAAAGCGTGCTCTGGGTCTCCAGGTAGGTAAGCCTATTTCTTCCCCTTTGCAGTGGAATTAGAGCAGTGACAATATCTATTTAATGAGGTTGTAGCCAGAAAAATTCAGGTAAAGCACAGAAAATATTGAACCTGAAGTACTGGTAAAAGTACCCTTGATGTCGGCTTCCCCACAACATAAGACAGTGGAATGATTGAGATCCCACAAAAACAAGGTCCAGTGCAGAGACGCTCCCTTTATATTCCCCATGATGGGGTACACATGTACACACGAGTGAGAGCACACAAGCACGGGATCACACACACACACACACACACACACACACACACACACACACACACATACACACCCTACTTGAATACTCCAATGGCAAGATTGTTCTATAATTTAGTTGTATCCGCTGCCCTTTTTATGGTCAGAGATAGGAATTACACTAGCATTCTTCCTCTTTCCTCCTTATTTACCAATTTCCAAAAGGAAACAACTGCTGTGCAGAGGTCTTCAAATGTCTCAAAATTCCCTCAGCAGGAAAAGAGATCTGCAGGAGAGGTAAGAGGGATTCATCTGTGGCCCCAAAAATTTAACCTCTAAAGACCAGTTTCTTCCTTGCAAAATAGTCTGGTGAGGATTTGGATGAGATCCTAATACTAGCACTGCAAGGGACACATACCAAGTAGACAATAGGAATCACGTTCTTAAATCACCCTGATGAGACTCAGCTCTATTTCATAAGGTTCTTTATTTTAAAGGGGAATAAACTGAGGCCCACCAAAGAGGAGAGATTTGGCCAGGGTCTCTCAGTCAGTGGCTGAACCCAGGCTAGCACTCAAGTCCCCACAGGAAGTAGGAGGAGAAAAAAAGTATTTGTGTTCCCCTGCTGGCTGGGCATGACAGTCACTTTGCCAGAGATCCTCCTGCCTCCACCCCTTGCTCCTGCTCACTTCCCCATGAGCACTGCCCACTGCCTGCCCAGCTCTCCACCTCCCTGGACATGTTTGGTCCTCCTCACACCTTCCACACTTCCATAACCCTCATGGGCCACAGGACAAAGCAAAAAGGCAACTCAGTGACCTTATTTGGTTGTGTGAAAGGGTCAGGGTGTTTGTCTGGTCCAGTGAAATAGTCAGTCCCTAAAGATGAGCAGGAAACCTGAGAGGATGCCCCAAGCAGGATCCAGGCCTGAGGCCTCTGCACCAGCAACCTGGGCATTCTCAGTCACTTTAATGGTCCCAATATGGCGAAAATCTGCTAAAAGTTTGTGATACTCAAGGGCACAACGCATGAGCTGAAAGATGGTATTGAGAAGCCCTCCAAGAAAGGGGGGGGGGGGGGAGGAGTCAGGGACACTTTCATAACTCAGATGAGACTCAGCTCTATTTCATAAGGTTCTTTATTTTAAAGGGGAATAAACTGAGGCCCACCAAAGAGGAGAGATTTGGCCAGGGTCTCTCAGTCAGTGGCTGAACCCAGGCTAGCACTCAAGTCCCCACAGGAAGTAGGAGGAGAAAAAAAGTATTTGTGTTCCCCTGCTGGCTGGGAATGACAGTCACTTTGCCAGAGATCCTCCTGCCTCCACCCCTTGCTCCTGCTCACTTCCCCATGAGCACTGCCCACTGCCTGCCCAGCTCTAGACCTGCCCCTCCTTCTAGACACCCTTCACAAACCAGGACACCTGCTCTCCCACTAAAGACTTGGAGACCTGGCACCTTACTTCTGCAAATTCATGTGCTTGATACATTCAACTCCAATCTTCCTCTCCAGATCACACCAGCCTTATAGCATCTGGCATCAAGCACACATTTTGTTTTTGTTGTTATTAACCCACTGCCGAGGATATTTTTTCATTGAGTTTTAGATACAGTGGTAGAAAAGAGAAGAGACACTGAGAGAAAACATCCATGTAACATAGACACATCAATTGATTGTCTCCTAAACCAGGGCTGGGAATACAGCCTGCAATCCAAGTATGCAGCTTTGACCAGAATCAAACCCTGCACCTTTCAGTCCTTGAGCCAATGCTCTATCCGCTCAGTCAAACTGGCCACTCTCCTCTCAGCTTTCTAAAATTGTCAGGTGGAGCTTTAACACTCGGGGACACTGTAGGGGCAATATGGCAGGTTATGTGGAAGAAACATAAGCCCCAGCAGTCTTTTTTTTTTGCCAGTTAAATATTTATAGCAAGATAATCCCCTGGATTTAAATAGTTATGGACATACAAACATGAACAAACAACCCCCTTGGATCATAAGGGGGTTGCCAGGAGCCCTTTTCTCCTTCCCCCTTCACCCAAGCCAGAGGGCATGAGTCTGATTTTTAAAAATTATTAGTTTGGCCATCCCTGCAGCAACAAGCATGAAGTTGGGCAGTTACCCACAAGGTGGCAGAGAGTTCCCACTCTCTGAACTCTGTCTCCTATATTAGGGTCAGATGCTTTCTTGTTCTGTCCTTTTCCTACTATACTGGGCTAACTAGTGTGTTCAGGAGGCTCAAGAAATAAGATAGATTCGTAGTTTAAAAAGTGGGGAATGTTGAGGATCTCAGTCACTCTGATCCTCAACATCTTACAGAAGATGTTGCTGTAGAAGTCAAAGATAAGACATAGGCATACAGACCCTAGGGAAATACCGAGTTCTCACACTCCACTGGGAGATATTGTCCAGCCAAGTTCCATGCCCTAGGTCCTTTGCTCTAGCCACCCCCTATTTCTTTGGTCTTGTCAGAAGACAAGATTCAGTTCCTGGGTACTGGTGGAGGAGGGAGAGTGCTTCTGGGACTTCCTACTGAATGAACAATTTGAGCTTAAAAGTTGCCTTTTTAAAAACATTTTAAAATAAACAAATCAAACTCCATCCTGTGCTATGCACAGCTGTTTGGACTCCCTGACATTGATTTGAGAAAGAAGAAAATAAGTGTCAACATTGGAAGGGCCTCCTCACTTTCTGCTGCATCTTGGGTTTGGCTTCTCCCTTGGGTGTTGTGCTGACGGGCTTTGAAGCTTCAGTGGCCCTGGGCCAGGATGAGGAGCTGCAAAAAAGTTCCCATTGGACATCTGTCCTGGGGGCACTTAAAATATTGGGCTCAAGAAATCCTGAAGGTCAGCAGGAGGGACATCTGGAGTGGCTCTCTGTCACCCATGGGTGCCTGGTATCCGAGAACCAAATGAGATGTGATAGGGGACTCTGAGTACCTGGGGAGATTCCCACTTGTTGACATCGAGCCCACTCTGGGATGTCATACAACTTTCCATCCATCAGTGCAAAGTAGGTGGTCTTGAGGTCCAACATCCTTTCCTCTGCCCCAAAGTTTCCTTCTTCATCAGGATGCAGTCTATTACACTCAGGACAGTATCTGGCAGTCTTAGGTTCCCGGTCCTTTTCAAACCTCCTACGTTTTCCCTGGCATTGGCTGCACATAGTAGCATTCATTGGCTCTTTGTGGTCATCCTGCAGCTTGGACAGAAACTCATTCACTGACCAGCTCAGCTCATTCTCTGCCATTCCTTTCATCTCATATTCCTTCCACCTTTCATGATTGATGACAATGTCCCAAGTTGCCCCCAAAACCCTGAAGGCTTCCTCAGCCTGGGCTGATGATTTTTGTCAGGATGAACCATCACTGCCCATTGCCTGTAAGCCTTCTTCATTTGAACAGCTGATGCTGAGACTTCAACCCCTGAGACATAGAAAGGGTTTAGTTCATCTTCAGAAACCTCAGCCATGGTCATCAGTTGAGTCACTTCCCTTCAGACTGGCAGTAGTGACCACTAGCTACAGGTGCATTCTCTTATCTGTTAGTCCTCTGTTTGACCCAAGGCAACTCCAGCCAACCCCAGTGAACCATTCTTCCCATCTGCTACCCATGGCTTGCTATCTCCCAGCACAATCAGACAATGCTGCAAGGTGAGAGGATCCAGCCAAGAGAAGAGCCAGGTGGCTTTACCCCTACAGCCTAACCAGTCATCCCATTTCACAAGAAATTGCCAGCACAACTTTAGACATCCCAACAAGAGGGCCGGGGCCAGGAGCAGCAAAGCACCCAGTAGCCTAAGAAAACCAGTGAACAGCCCTGCCCCATAGCAAAGTGCCTGGTTCAGAAATTAGAACATTACCAGAGCCCAGGCACCCAATCGCCCTACACAGACTCATGCCCAGGCTCAAAAAAGGTCCAAATCACTGCCTTTCACCTGCTTGCATGCATAGAATGACATGGCAAAAATTTTCCCTGTACTCTCCCACCAAATCCAGCAGTTTGATCAGCCACCAGAAGCCTGCTTGTCTGAGCGGACACAATTCTTCTGCTCCCCATAACCCCAAGCCTCTGCACTTTTGTGCTTGACTTCATTTCCAGCCCAGCCCAGTCTTGAAGACTCAGATGAGTGCCCTTGATTCTGGGAATAAACAGTTGATTTGGGGAGTCCATAGTGGAGTGGGCACTGGCTCAAATAGGGAGAAAAAACAGCAAAGCACTCTCTCTGCCACAGGACAGGAAGCAACTAAGCTCTCTGGGTGAGGAAAACTGGCCCCCTGCATCTGGACCAGACCAGATCAGCTGCTGGACCCCAGGGGACAGCACTATGGGGATCCCTAACTAAACTAGAACCCACAGCTCAGGAATTTGGGTGAGTACTAAAAAAGGTATGTGATTTGCAACTGCATAGGTTTCATGAGTTGTAATCCCTCTAGTAGTTAATTGAATTATTTTGCATATACTCACAATTAAAATTAAAGCCTTTGATCTATTCAGTTCTAAGCCTGCCCTCCATCCTGCTGACATAGACCAGTCTCTTCATCAGCAACTACTTAAATGTTCTAACTCCTACATGATTAAAGTTTATCAAATGGATTTCTTAGAATAAATCTAAGGCTTCGGTAAATGCCCCAGGTCTTTCCTGGAATCTACTTGGGACAGGTCCCCACAAGTGCCATGAGGGAAACAGAACAGGAACAGGTCAGACAATGGAAACACAGGGTCTTTAGTGTCAACAGTGGTCTGAGCAGTGCCTCTGAGCATTTCTTTACCTCACAAGCCAGGATCCAGGAGCCAGGCCGTCAGGCTAGCACCTGGGAGTTTCCAAACAGGAAATAAGGTCAGAGGTGCTAATATTGGTGGCCATGCTTCCACACTTGACCACAGGACACTAACACACACACACACACACACACACACACACACACACACACACCACACCAAAGCTGAGAGATGAACAGACCTGCTCAGGACCCAGAGCCTTATCTATCCATCCCAATACAGACCTCCAAATATTGATCAATTTCTATCTTCCTTCCTAGGCTCATTCCTCACCTCTGGAGCCTGCCCACTACTGCTCAGCTCACTATTGAATCAGTGTCGCCCAATGCTGCCAAAGGGAGGGAAGTGCTTCTCCTTGTCAACAACCTTCCTGGGAATCTTGGAGGCTATATCTGGTACAAAGGGGAAATAATAGACACAGACCTTCAAATTGTATCATATGTAATAGACATTCAAACAATTACCCTTGAGACTATATAAAGCCATGGAGAGACAATGTACCCCATTGGATCCATGCTACTCCAGAAAGTCACCCTGAAGGACAGAGGACACTACACCCTAGAAGCCATAGAGAAATTTTATCAGAGAAAACAAGGAACTGGACAGCTCCATGTATACTGTGTGTTCTTGCTCTCTGTCCTCTGAGTGTTGGGTGGGGTATATTCTACTTCACACAAAGGACTGACAGCCTTGGGCTCACTCTGCCTTCATCCCCCTCTGCCTCACAATTCAGGTTGAGTTGGGGCATTTAGTGCAGGAAACACAGTGGAGACAAGCTTCCTAAGGTCAGAGTTCCCTTCCAGGATTCCAGCCCTGCACACATTCTCCACAGAGAGAAACTTGATGGGAGTGACTCAGCAGAAGGAGACTCAGCAGAGGGAGACCATCTCAATCAGACCCCTGGCCCCTCCCATGGCTATGACCCAGAGAACAACCCTGCAGGGCTCATACAGGGCCTGGCATGGAAAATCCTGGGATCCTTACACATAACTCTGGGATTCTTACACAGCAACCCTGCCAGCTCTTCCCCACAACCCCTCCCCCAGACCTCTGTCCCAGGGATTCTTACTCAGGAAACTCAAGGAGATTCTGGGAAGTTGGGTTTGATCTGTGGGCAGGCCTGACTAGAAGTCACAATTTCCCAGGTGCCCAAGTCACAAGGCTCCTGAGGTGGTCACCAGCCAGGGCTCGGCCTCAGGAACCATATCTGGGGAAGGATGGAGCCTGCTCCTTCACCTGAGACCATGTGTGGGGAGTATGTGGACAAGGTCACAGGCCATTAGCCAACTGCATGGAGGAACATAGAAAGATAGTCTCCCCAGGGAGAAAAGAGAAGATGTTCCTCAAAGCTGCTAGTCCACCAGGGATCTGCCCATGGCATCCTCCCTCACAGACACAAATAATACCAAACTCTGTTAACTTGGGAAGCTCCTCTCTTCCAAGCTTTAGGTTAGGAAATTATGGAAAATTCAAGGTTCATTCACAGGCAGCATGGCAAACCAGAGACCATTTACCATTTATCCTGTTTCACTCAGGGAAAACAGAGTTACAAAAAGATACAGTCACTCAATCAGAATCACACAGACTGGCTGACCCATGTGAGTCATGCCACGGCCTCTCCTCCACTCCGAGGGCCTTATTATGCTCTTCACCCCTGACTCATGACTTACATCCTCATGCTGGTATGAGGCTTCATTCATCCCAGTGGCTCCTGAGATCTTTCCCAGGTGGGCCTGGTGACCCTGGACCACCTGACTGCTTCACTGCCTGTTTCACACACATGTGTCCTCATGATGACACCATGACCACAGGTTGTGATCTTCTCAGATGGATCCACCAGTCATTCTCCTTTCTCTTAGATGCTGCCCAATTTGAATGAATTTGTCTAAATTTGTTTTTTCCTGAGTTGGAAAGACAAGAACACATGCCACATGCCATGTGGGGGCTCTTCCCCAACTGCTTGACTGTCCATAGACACAGGGAGAGACCTTCTCACTAGCTTTATTAACATGACACATATTTTTTCTACCTACCGTATCTAGTATCATCCCTCCCTTTATACAGCAGAGACAACTGGACTCACCCCTGATCACTTCTGTGCTCCTAGGAGGACTCACCTTCTCTCTATCCAGTGGGGGATGTGCAAAAAGCAGCTGATCGATGTCTCTCTCTCATTGATGTTTCTAACTCTCTATCCCTCTCTCTTCCTCTCTGTAAAAAAATCAATAAAAAATATTTTACCAAAAACAAACAAACAAAAAAACCCTAAAAATTAAATGAGAAAGTTCTCTGGGCCAGACCCTTAGGAATTGTTAGGCCAAGAAATATTATAAATTACATTTTGTCACTAATAGTTGGCCTGATATCTCAAGAAAACTACAGAGTTACAGAACTAGAAGGATAGAAGTGCAGAAGAGTTGTTAGAAGAGGCTCAGAAGATCTATGCACATAAAATAAAAAAGGAAACAAGCAAGTAAACAAACAAACAAAAACAGTCAGTGGAGAGAGTGTCAGCCTGTGAACTGAAGGGTCCCAGTTTTGATTGTGGTCAAAGGCACAAGTCTGGGTTTTGGAGTTGATCCCCATTAGGGGGTGTGCAAGAGGCACCCAATCAATGATTCTCTCTCATCATTGATGTTTCTATCTCCCTCTCCCTCACCCTTCCTCTCTGAAATCAATAAAATTATTTTTTCAAAACAAAACAAACAGAAAACTAACATAATGTTCACACTTTTACAACAAGTGGCCTAGGGAAGGGCTGGCCCAGAGGGCCAGAAACAGAAGCCACAGAAGTAACCTTAGATGTTATCTCTAAGGAGGAATGTAGCAGTTTGAACACAAGCTGCTAGAGACTGAGAACAGAATGCTGGGCTTGCCCCCTCCCCCGCCTTTTCTCCAGCCTCATATGCCTATTCCTAATTTTCCAAAGTCTGGGATAACTTAAGGAATTTGGAGCATTGCTGGATTCAATAATAAACATCTAAATATTTTAAAATAATATGAAATACTGAAACATTGATTGCTAGACAAGTTTTAATCCACCTGCTTTTAGCTTTTATTAGAGAAGGTCTCTTGTACTTTGTTGAAGGTATGTTTTCTTGAAAGTAAGAATGTAGTTAAAATGTGTTCACAAATGTTAATCTTAGAAATGCTGGCTGCTTACTTTTTGGTAATCATGGAAAAATTAAGGTTTCAAAGAGTGAAGAATTCTAATATATGTTAAAGAAAAGAAAGAAAGCTCTGTACAAGTTACTAAAGGTATGATGGAAAGAAAGAATATTAGAGTAGAAATACTTAATGGAAGGGCTGAGGTGACATTATGCATTTTGAAGAAAAAAGAAGGTGGTTTGTAAAGGTGGTTATTTCTGGATGTTGTAAGAATGTTTCTGAAAATTATAAGGATGTCTGTGGAAGTTATAAGTTTATAAAAAGAAATGTTAAAAGGAAATTGGTTAAATGATACATGTCAGTAAGCCAGGACAAGAAGAATGGGAAAAATGAGATATTAAAACAGCAGTTTGCAACCATCTAGGAAGCTCTGTCTTCCCTAAAACAAGGACACTTAAAAGCCAATGGTTTGTATTTTGCTTTCCTAAACAGAGGGTAAATAGTTTATGCCAAAGTACTCAGTGAGGCTGATGGGAGAAATCCAATTAGTGTCATTTGCTGTCCATACCCAAGGACAAATGAAGACAGAAAATAAGCAATATATTGGTTAGTTTTTTTCTAGTAAAATAATTATGTTATAGTAATCAGGTATTTAATAAATAAAAAAGACCATCTTTTCATCATAGGAACTGAAGTTTGCTAGCCAATGTTCCTGTCTAATACACTTTCGTACTTCATATTTTGGTAAAATCAAGTTTGACAATCCTTCAAGGGTTTGAATTTGAAGAAACTTTCTCTTGATCTAGAATTGGTTTTAGATTATTCCAAATAGGCTCTGAAATGCCTCAAATGGTTGTTTTATTGACTGAAAACTTTGACTGGATTGTCATGTTTTTAAGAGCACTGACTGGACTCTGAAGAGTTGAAGCCAATAAGAGTGCCATGGACAAAGCCTGTTATCTTGCCTGGTAGCCCTGAAAATAGATGGGGCTGAAGCAGCAGGCCCATACCCTGCCATCACTGGTGGTTGGTCAGAGTGGAAGAGAGGCAATAAGGACACCTCTGAGTCCCTGCAGGACCCTCGCACACATCTAGCTGGAGCGAAGACGGAAAGCGGCTACTAGAGTGAAGGCCTGGGTCCTAGGTGCTGGAGGGAAACTGGCCACAAGGAGTAGGAGGGCTGCTGAGATGGGCCTTGATGCCTATGGCATGACACAGGTGGAACTGCTGCAGGTGAGGAATTCAGCTAACCCAGCAGCTACTGCAGGCAGGCCTGACTGCAGCTGGATGCTTCGGCTTCCCTGCCCTACAGGGCACATTGAGACTCAATCATGAAATTCTGGCAAAGGTGGTCCATTACCATTCTTGTGTGCTTATCAGGTCAAAGTGAATGCAATAGATAAATTGGTCTTAATTTTGGCTCTTTAATATACATAGGGGAGATTTTAAGGATAAAAAGTATATTTCAGTAGGAGTTATTAGAGCTGAAATGTTTCCTTTCCCTTCTACCAGACAATTTTTTGTAACTCTTGCTGTTCCAGTTGCTCAATAATACTAAAGTTTATAATACAGTTTGTCTGCACCAGGTCACAAGCCCACCTCCTTCCGTGCCCAGGCTTCATCGTCCCTCTGACAAAGAGCAAGACTCTCTTAGCTCTGAAAGAAAACTTTGCCCCTCATCAGCCTGGAAGTAGCCAGAGGAGCCCACCAAGCCCGTTTTCCCTAAAAGGATTTAGAGCCAGGATCCTTGAGGGGATGTGTCAGGCAATTAGACAGACATGAGCAGAGCAAGGATAATGAGACAATTAGAGAAGAAATAGATAGGACCCTGAAATGTGCTTCTCACCACTCCCACTGCTCTGAAGCAAAGGAAGAAACCTTTATAGACTCCCTCTCCCTTCCTCTAAGAAAGCCAACAGATTTTAGAACAGCTAATAGAGAGAATCAGTAAGCCCTGAAGCCCCAGATATTACTTCAGACTAGATTTCTGGACTGCCATTACAATCCTTTGGGTGATGAAGATTAAAAAAAAAAAAAGTCTTGAGCTCCTGAACACCCCACTTCCTAGCTTTGAGTTTTCTATTGAACCCCCAGTCTGAAAATCAGTTTAAGGGTCAAGGCTCAGGGAGGGGATGATGGGGAACATAAAAATACATTTTTGAGAGGGAGCTAGCAATCTGATTCTGTACCTACTTAATCAGTATCCCTAATGCACACTCTTGTTAGCCTATAATCAAGCCACTGCCCATTCCTAAATTATCTGGTCTTACAAGACATTTACCTAAATAATCACATTTTACAGAGGCCATAAGCCATGAACCATAAACAATCCACAGAGGAGCTTATCAGTGCTGGCACCAGGCCAGATGTGGTCTCATGGCCCCCATCCCAACACACTGGGCTTTTTGCAAAGCCTGCGAAAGGTCTGGAAGTCTGATCCTTATTTGGGGAACAAAGAAATCACAGGAAATAAAGAGAAAGCTTCCTCCATATTGGGTTGCTCAGGATTTGGATACAGGTTCCCCTGAGTCATGATACTGGCACATCTGGAAATAAATGGGGTTTTCCTATATCTCTGAGTACTCCTGTGTGTGTATTTTCTGGTCACCTGGTAAATCCTATAACAACATTATGGACACATCTGACCTTCTGGTGGAACCCATAAATTATGCCATTTAGGGAAATGTTTCTCAAATTTTCAGTGTTCTCCAAATTACCTGAGGTGCTTTTGCAGATGAGCCTACAACTATACCCTAGGCAGTGTTCTCAACCTTCCTGATGCCACTGCCCTTTAATAGAGTTCCTCATGTTATGGTGACCCCCCAACCATAAAGTTATGTTCGTTGCTACTTCATAAGTATAATTTTACTACTGTTATGAATCATAATGTAAATCTCTGTGTTTTCTGATGGTGTTAGGCACCCCTGGCAGCGGTTCTTTACCTGTGGGTTGCTACCCCTTTCACAAAGGTCGCCTAAGACCATCAGAAAACACAGATATTTACATTATGAATCACAACAGTAGCAAAATACAGTTATGAAGTAGCAACGAACATAACTTTATAGTTGGGGGGTCACCATAACATGATAAATTGTATTAAAGGGTCACAGCATTAGGAAGATTGAGAACCACTGCTTAGGGCCAAGCTTGAGAAAAATGGGACTGGGGTGGGACTGTGCTGCCCTCTAGTGGGAAGACCTGCAAAGGGCAGGCAAATGGGTGGGTGGGTCATTCTAATGTAAAAGGCAAAAATGGTAAGTCATTTATTCATTCTACAACATGAGCCTTTGTCAATTAATTGTACAAGACCTAACCATGAATTCTTGCATTTCAAATAAATGTTCAATGGTTCTCAAATGCCTTTACCTTGAGATTCACAGGTGTGCAGAAATACAGCACACAAACTCTCTCTCTGTCTCTCTCTCTCTCTCTCTCTCTCTCTCTCTCTCTCTCTCTCTCACACACACACACACACACACACACACACACACACGCACACCACTCAGGGAACCTTCATGGTCATGCACAACACCAGGCAGTCAACAGGAGCAAAAAAGTAAGTAAATGGCCCACATGATATGTTTGTGACAGACAGCAGAGTCTGCGCTAAGGGCTGAGATGGGGCTGGGAGGGGCAATGCAAACACGGAACAGGAGCTGGGAACTGCTGTCCAGGAAGGGGCGCTATTCCCAACAAAGAACACATCTCTCTGCAGCCCAGTGAATACAGAGGGGACCCCGGGACAGGCTGTCCCTGCCTCATTCCAACACTAACCCTGAACCAAAGTGCTGAATTTGCAATGGGTGGGATGGAGTTTAATGATGACAACCAGGGAAATATGTAATTCCAAATTCAAAAGCATGTCCTCCAAAACAAGAAATTATCCATGCATTCTCTGTTAAAGTACCAAGGCACACACTCTTGACATCGAAATGAGCAGGAAGTTCTGTCATTCCCTTGGTTCCTGCCCCACATGTCCCCTTGCAGACTCACAGGGTGATGACAACTGTCCCTGCATCTTTCCTTTGTTCAGCTGCTGCCACCTCCTGGCAGGTGATGGTAATCAGGACATGGAGCCTGAGAGCCTGGTCCCACAGCTGGCCAGGGAGGCAGGACTGGACCTCCACACTGGTGGGATCAGGGGCAGCACTGTCCATTCTGCAGCCCTGGGGGAACTGGGTAGTTGGTCAGACAGAGCTGCCTGACGTGAGGGGGACAAAGAGTTGGTATAGGACTGAGTGAGGAAGGACTGAGGCCTCAGCTGGGAGCACTGAAGGGGAGGGAATGGAATGTTCCCAGGGAAAGGGCTGGATTCTGCAGAGGAAAGGCTCTGGTGCACTGACTCAGCTGCAGCCACTAAGCAAGTTGTGTGCCTCCTGCTGGCCCTCGTCTCACAGCTCCCACCTCCAGGAATAAGGCTCTCTCCTCACGTCCACCTGCCCTCCCTCACCTGGGCTCATTCATGGTCCACTCTACATGAAGGGGCTCTGGGTCCCTGTCCTGCACTGCAAGGAGGAGGAGGGGAGGCTGAGTTCCCCCACAGACAGCCCAGCAATGGTGTTCTGAGGGATAAGGAGGGGGGGGGTCAGGGAGGTCCTTATCATCCTACCTTCTGGGTCCGGATTTGAAGTTCATGGCAGAGCCCGACACCACCTGCTGCCTCAGGTCCTAAAAGAACCTCCCTCACCACCACCTTGAGCAGACCTCCCCCTAGAGTGCCATCATTTGGACACGTTCTCCTATCTATGGTGGTCAGAAGCTTTCTGGCCCTTATGGAACATGTGACTCTCTGTGTACAGGGAGAGTAACAGAAATGGGCAGAGAACTTGCATTAGTGTTCACAGAAGATGATCTAGATGAAACTCTGAAAGCTTAAAATCCTAGTAGTGTCTACATAAAATCAACATTTTCAGATTAAACATGAAAGTGGCTTTCACCATTTCCTTAAGAGCACAACTGCCAAAAGGACATTATTGATGAACTAGAAATATATGCACCATAGTTAGGGGTAAAACGAAGTTGTTTCTTTGTTGTTAAAAGAGCATTCCAGTGAATTATCTTCATGTTCACCACATAGAAAGGGATTACCTTTCAGTCAGTATGTCTTCCCACCATCCTGATGCAGCTGGCTCTCTATAACTGTCATGACTGGAGAGAAATGATCCTTTTTCCCTTTGAATATCAAATACAAGACTAGAGGCAGCTCTTGACCCATCTCCCAGAGCCAGCTACCTGAGACCAAGTCTTTGGGGTTCTAATGAACCCTGATGTCTCTGTGTCTGCAAGGCACCGGCCTGGTGTGTCCTAAGCACCAACCTATAGCCCACAGTCACCAGAACCGTTCCCACCCCAGTCCAGTCTCATCCAAGTTTTTGGGACTTTCTGGAGGCCAAATCCCTGCACCAAGACACCCAAACCACCACCTGCTCCTCCAGGGTGAAGGTCAAGAGCTGAAGTGAGGGTCCTGTGCCTGCCTTTCCAGGCATGTGGCAGCCACTTAGGCTTGGAGGTCCTTCCCAATGCACAGCTTTGATCCCACAACCCTAGTCCTCTTCTCCAATGCTGGGGAGGTTACTAGACAAAGAGTGTTTGGTCTGCTCCACACCAAGAGTGGAGTGTGGAACCTCAACCTCACTCTTCTAGTGCAGAGGGGCCCTTCCTTGTCCTTGAGGCAGGCACCCAGATCTGTAGGGCCTCCACCATCAGAGGAGCACCCAGAACTCAATGTCAGGGAGACCGTGCTGAGTGCTCAGGAGCCTAAGTTTTGACCAGCAACTGGTCTTCTTCAGAGGCTGCTGACAATGAAACCTCAGATGAGAAAGGGAGTGTGGTTCTTTTCCTTGTGGCCTGAGGGATCTCTGAACTGAAGCCTTCCCTCCTGTAAAAGAGAATGAGAAGTAACCTGATATCTGTCTCCTTGATCCTTGTCTGCTGGCCACCTCCTGTGGAACCACACCAGCCCGGGTCTCAATCCTCAGCTGGTTGAGGAATCAACTCCAGAGCCTCAGGCCTGACCTGAGTCTGCAGTAGTGGCCACAAGTGGGGACCATTGTCTGCTAAGGACCTCCACCTGCCAGGACCCCACAACCGCCCAAAGGTCCAGCCCTGCCAGGCACCTCTGGAGACTCCTGTTTCAGCTACTTCCACCTGCTGGGCCTGCATCTCACCATTTCACCACTAGGGGCCACTCACCACTGTGGGAGAACTTCACCAGCTCCCACTGACAGGGCTGCCTACCTCCTCAGACTCCTGTCCTCCTGTGGAGCCCTCCAAGGAAAGGAGTTCAATTGGAATAATGAGATCTCAGTCCCCTGCATCCTTCTCTGTACTTCCTGTGGGCACTGTACTCCTCCCATATAGAATCCACATTGGGGCCCCTCAAAAGGAGATTGGAAGCCACTTGTCATCTCCTTCCAGTCCGCAGCTACAACACCTCCATGCCTTGTCCTCACACCCTCCTCAACACCTCAGCCCACCTTTGCCAACCCCAAGGGCATCACACCCACCGCTGGCCTGTGTCCCTATCACACCAACCCCAGTTCAGACCTCCGCCGCCGCAGCCTCTTCCGAGTCAGTAAACTGAGTTTGCCCAAGTTCCTGCCTGAGCCATCAAGGAGATAGGACTCACCACAGGGCTCCTCACCCATCTGTCCAGCACCTGGAGGCCCAAGGCCTCTGTGCGAACGAACCAAGGACCAGGCCAGCCAGGACCCCTTTGGATATGAACTACCCTCCTCTGCACACTGGAGACCTTTGTTCTTATCAAAAGATTTGCCATCTCCCTGACTGCCCCCATCTTTCTGCCTTCTTCCTAGAGAGCAAACTTGACAGAAAGACTCACTTTCCACACCTCCCCATTTGCATATGGACTGTCTCAGCCAACAGACACACAGAGAGGGTCTCCCTGGAATTGTCTCTGTGGACCAGGGAGCCTACAGGCAACGTGACCTTCCACCAACATCTTTATTCCCAGTTCATGCTGGACACCTCTCCCTTCACACCCGGGATTGTAAGACTTTCTGAGGCACCCAGGCCAGGAAGTAGAGGCCTGGCTGCTGGCATGTGGAGATAGAGGTAAGTCCCCTTGTCATCACCCAGCTATCCCCATTTTTATCACCGGAGTATTCTCCCTGGTTTTCTTCCTGGGAGGGAACCCAACCTTCCCAGAGAACAAAGGGAAGACCCAGTGCCCAGCTGGGTTGAGTGTTACAAATGGGAAAAAATCCCAAGGTCAGGGGGCCAGAGGGGCTGACGAACAAGACCAGGACAAAGCAGAATCCAGTTCTGGGATGAGGGGGACTTCTTCTCAGGTGAAGGGGTCTACATGAGACTTGCTACTACAGTGGTGCTCCAATGCTCTCATAATTTTTAAACAAACAAATTTAGATGTTTACCAAAAATGTCAAGTGAAAGGCTCTCATGGGATTTTCATTTCTGTGTTTTGTGGACTGCAGTAGGCCCACGTATATGCTTGGGAGAGCAGCATAAGCTGAATAAATGTGTGATAAATGACACACACACAAAAAGAGGAAAGAGAAGGGGCTGCTCAGGCCAGTAAGATTCACCTGCCCTGAGAGCTTGTTAGATGCAGTCTCTGCTCCCTGCACAGCTGCTGAGTCAGAATCTGAATTTGTCTTTGGCTTTTTTTTTTTCTTCTGTTTTGTAATTGATTGATTTTAGAGAGGAAGGGAGTGTAAGAGAAACACTGATTTGTTGTTCCACTTACTTATGCATTTATTGTTTGATCCTTGCAGGTGCCCTGACCTGGGATCAAACAGGCAGCCTTGGCATACCAGGAGGAAGCTCTAACCAACTGAGCTCCCCAGCCAGGGCTCTCAGAACCTGCCTTTGAACAGGATCAGGGACACTCCTGTGCATAGGACAGGGGCAAGGCTACCTACCCCCAGTTCACAGGATCTCAGCCTGGCAGGCATCCACATTAGCTGGGTAGCTGAAAAGCAGCATTTCTACCATGTTCTGTAGGCATCAACATCTTTACCACCTTTCCCAGGTGATCCCTGTGGAAGACTCAAGGGGGAGCTACTGTGCAGTCAGCTTGAACTGTGGGGAATTCCCCCCACCCCCACCATGTCTGAGACTTAAACTTATCTCAAAAGGTAATGTGCCTATGCAGGTGGGATGGGATGGAGAATCAATGAGGAAAAAGAGGCCTCAGCAATTCCCAGAATCTGGCTTTTAGATGAAAGGTGACCAGGAAGATGGGAGAGGGAAGGCCTGAGGAAGGGAGGAGGAGTAGGGAAGGAGGGTTCTGGGAACAGACCCCGCCCTTTGCCCATGTGACCAGCAAAGTGATCTTGTCCCTAGAGGAGACTCAGCAGGTCCCACCAGTAGAGGAGCAGGGCCTGTGAGTGAGTGTTTCTGAACCTCAAGCTCTTCTCACAGAGGGAGGGACTCGACAGCAGACACCATGGAGTACCCCTCAGCCCCTGCTCACAGAGGGTGTATCCCGCTGCAGGGGTTCCTGCTGACTGGTAAGTAGGGGAGATAATCCCTGGGGTGGACAAAAGGAGGGGAGACAGAGACTGGCTGTGGTCTCCTGGGTAGCACAGTGCTCTGAGAGGGGACAGAGGGCTTCTGTTTGGACCTGAGGGGAGAGGACAAGGGAGCAGAGTAGAATGGGGGAGGGGGCTCAGCATCTCTACAATCCTATGATCTGGAGCTGGTGAGGGGCAAGAAAACCTCAATTATGGTAAGTTTTACAAGTTATTCATCACTGAGAAATAATTTCTGAAAACTGGTGATAATAACATCAATTTGCATCAGGGTGACAGAAGAAAAAATGAACCAGGGGCACTAAGCACTGTCTTTACCACCATCCTCAGGAATGGGCACATGCACCCCAGGGGGCACAGGACCCTGGGAGCACTCATTCATTCACCCACAGGCACCTCAGCCTGCTGCAGGCTCTGGGGGTACAACAGACCAGACCAGCCCCTCCCCCTATGGAGCTCACCTTCTCTAGACAGGAGACAGACAAGGAAAGATCTAGATGTGATGTCAGGCCCATACAAATGCCATGAGGAGAACGGAACAAGGACAAGTCAGAAACTGGAGACACAGGTCTTTAGTGTCAACATGGGTCTGGGCCATGCCTGTGAGAATTTAGGACCTTAGGCAGCCACCTGGGAGTTTACAAGCAGGAAATAAGGTCAGAGGTGCTGAAGTCATGTTGGCCATGCTGCTGCACTTGTCCACAGGAAACACACACACACACACACACACACACACACACACCAAGGCAGAGAGATGAACAGACCTGCTCAGGACCCAAGGCTCCAAATATTAATCAACTTCTCTCTTCCCTCCTAGCCTCCCTCCTCACCCTCTGGAGCCTGCCCACCACTGCCAAGATCACTGTTGAATCAGTGCCGCCCAATGCTGCCGAAGGGAAGGATGTGCTTCTCCGTGTCCACAATCTACCTGTGAATATATTGGTTTGTTTCTGGTACAAAGGGGAAAGTATAAACAGCAACGTTCCAATTATATCATATACAGCTACAACTGTATATGAAATTACTCGGGGTCCTGCAAGCAGCAATCGAGAGACATTATACCCCAATGGATCCCTGCTGCTCCAGAAAGTCACCCTGCAGGACACAGGAAACTACACCCTACTAGCCATAGACAAAAATGGTCACAGGAAAGAAGTAACTGGACAGATCCGTGTATACCGTGAGTGATTGCTCTCTGCCCTCTGGGTGTCGCGTGGGGCTTATTCTGCTTCACACACAGGACTGACAGCCCTGGACTCACTCTGCCTCCACCCCTCTCTGCCTCACTTTTCAGGTTGGGTTTGGACATTTAGTGCAGGACTCACACAGTGGAGACAAACTTCCTAAGGTCAAAAGTTCCCTTCCCAGATTCCAGCCCTGCAGACAGTCTCCACAGAGAGAAGGGCCAGTCTGAGGGGAGTGTCTCAGCAGAGGGATACCAGTCAAATCCAAGCCCCTAGGCTCCTCTCAACCACGATCCAGAGAACAACCCTGCAGGGCTCATACAGGGCCTGGCCTGGGGAACCCTGGGATCCTCACACAGAAGTTCAACCCAGGCAGCCCCTCCCCCAGACCTCTGTTCCAGGGATGCTGACTCCAGGGAACCCAAGGAGCCTCTGGGTAGTTGGGTTTGATCTGTGGGCAGGCCTGACTAGAAGCAACAATTTCCCAGGTGCCCAAGTCACAAGGCTCCTGAGGTGGTCACCAGCCAGGGCTCAGCCTCAGGAGCCACATCTGGGGAGGGATGGAGCCTGCTCCTTCACCTGAGACCATGTGTGGGGATTATGTGGACAAGGTCACAGGGCATTAGCCAACTGCCTGGGAAACATAGGAAGGAAGAGGAAGATAGTCTCCCAGGGGAGGAAAAGAGAAGCTGTTCCTCAAAGCTCCTAGTCCACTAGGGATCTGCCCACAGCATCCTCTCTCAGGAAACAAATAATACCAGAGGCTGTTAATTTGGGAAGCTCCTCTATTCCAAACTTTAGGTTAGGAAAGTGTGAAAGTTTCAAGGTTCATTCACAGGCAACATGGCAAACCTGAGACCATTTTACCATTTATCCTGTTTCACTCAGGGAAAACTGAGTTATAGTCACTCTATCAGAATCACACAGACTGTGACTGACCCATGTGAGTCATGCCACAGCCTCTGCTCCACTCCAAGGGCCTTATTATGCTCACTGAACCCCTGACTTTGACTCACATCCTCCTCCTGGTGGGAGGCTCCCATTCCTCCCAGTGGCTCTTGAGACCTTCCCAGGTGAGCCTGGCAACCCCGTACCATCTGATTGCTTCACTGCCTATTTCATACACATGTCTCCTCATGATAACCCCATGGCCACAGGGTGGGATCCTCTCAGATGGTGAGATGCACAAGCCACTGACCTTCCTCTCACACTCAACTTTAGTTTTTTTCCCGAGTTATAAAGACAAGGAATAACACATGCCACATGTTCTTGCCTGTGCATAGAAACAGAGAGGGGCCTTCTCCCTAGCTTTACTAAGATGACACATGTCCTTTCTACCTATCTAGTATTATCCCTCCCTTTGTGTAGCAGAGATAGCTGGACTCACCCCTGCTCACTTCTGTTCTCTTAGCAAGACTCACCTTCTCTCTATCCCAGGGAGTCCCTCATTTCACACCCACTGTGGCATCTTCTTTTGGTCATAGTGTGACCTGATGGATGGCAGAACTTGGTCTAGGACCTTCATGCTCTCACGACAGATATTCCTCCGAAAACTGGCATTAGATCTTTGGGGCATAGTGATTTTCACATATTCTTTCACAGTTCAACTCAAAATCTATCTCATAGCTGCCAGACACAAATGGACCATGAGGGCCATATCTTCAGCAAGTTCATGCTTCCCCACCTTCCACAAGTCCCCCTTCTGTACGTGCTATTGTCTGATTGTTGATGAAGGATACCTGCCCTCTGCAGTGGCAGAAAGGACATTACAAACCAAGAGCAGAGAGCATGGCTTTGCTGCCACCGCCAGTCAGCTTCCCCTGTCCTTCACTCTCTTCTAAATCACTCCTGGACTTTACCCTTTCTGGGGTCACTATCTCATGTCAGTCAAGACTGAGCTCCTGTACAGATGGTCCCACCTCATGGCTTCTCAACCTGAGTACTGAACTTACAGCTAGACTTACTTCCAATCTCTCATGTACTGTTTCTGCTCAGACACCCAGTTCCAGGACACACTGCCCAGTCCTCTTGGGGTTTAAGGACTATGGGGTGGCCCATCATTACTCATCTCTACGTTAACCCTGGAATGTGAAGCTTCAGTGGAAACACATCTCAACCAGCAATGTAGGTCTGTGTAGCTGGAAGGGACTCAGCACCAGCACAATCCAGGTGAGACCCCAAGTCACCCAGGCAGTCAGCTGGTCAGTGACGAACCAGGACAGGTGCTGGGTGGTCTCTGACTCCCCGTCCTGTGTCTCTCTGTGTTCAAACCCTGATAGTTATCTGACACCTGAGAAAGTCTGCGTTTTTTTCTCTCAGACATAGAGCAGGCCGCCTTACATTCTTTGAGTGATCAGATCCTCATGCATTTGTTTGTCTTGTGATGCACAAACATGCCTTATTCTTTTAAAAAACTTGGGTTGGCTGAGAGGTAAGAGATGTCAACTCTGATGAAAGAAGCTGTTGGAGGAATCCAAGGTACCACACAGGGCAGTGCTCTCTCTGTTACCTGCACATAGATTTTCCCCAAACCCAGCATCTCAAGCAACAACTCCAACCACTGAGACGAGGACCCTGTGTGTTAATGTGTGAACCTCAGGCTCAGGACACCACCTACCTGTGGTTGATCAGCAGTCAGACTCTCCCGGTCAGTGCCAGGCCACTTTACTCCTTGTGACAAGGAATGACACAGAACCTGAGGAGTGTGAAACCCAGAACCCAGTAAATGCAGGCCACAGTGACCCATTCATCCTGAATGTTCTCTGTGAGTAACCTCTGTCCATGCCTGGGCAAGGGTGCTGACCCCAATCCACACTGCCAGAGGCCAGGCTACATCTGTCCTTTTCAGGTCCACATATACAGACATGAACTCCAAACTCCAGGGGGGCCAGGAGTTTCTATACTAGGCACATCTGGGCAGCTCTTGGGACTAGGACGAACAAGTTGATGTCTCAGGCTCAGCTTCAGTAAACACAGTGGGTTATGGTTGGGGCTTTTAAAAAATATATATTTATATTTATTGATTTCAGAGAGGTAGATAGAGGGAGAGAGATAGAAGCATGAATGATGAAACAGAGTCATTGATTGGCTGCCTTCTACACATCCCACGTTGGGGATATAGCCCCAAACCCAGACATGTTCCCTGGCTGGGAATGTAACCATGACCTCCTGGTTCGTAAGTCAATGTTCAATCACTGAGCCATGTCAGCTGGGCTGGGACGGGCTTTTTAAAACAAGGCTGGGTGTGTGGTTGCTGTAGTGTGTAGGTGTTAATGGAGAACAAGGAGAACATCCTATCTAAGAAAAGAGTAATCTACAAATTGACCATCACTCCAACACACAACATGACTACACCCATGTGGACACAAGATGGCCAGCAGGGAAGGGCAGTTGTGGTGATCAGGTCTACACGGGAGGAAAGTTGGGGGGACCTAGGCCTGCAGGAGAGGGCAGTTGGGAAGGACCAGGCCAACTTCAGGGGAGGGCAGTTGGGGAGAACAAGACCAGCAAGCAGGGTAAAGCAGTTAGGGGCAACCAGGCAGTTAGGGGAAATCAGGCCATCAGGTGAGCAGTTAGGCATCGATCAAGCTGGCAGGGGAGTGTTTGGAGTGATCAGGCTTGCAGACAGAAGTGGTAAGGGGCAATCAGGCAGGTAGGCAGGTAAGTGGTTGGGAGCCAGAGGTCCTAGATTCTAAGAGGGATGTCTGAGATTAGAGATGGTGTAGGCTGGGCTGAGGAACACACACACACCCATGCACAAATTTTGTGCACTGGGCCTCTAGTTTATAATATTTTCAATAGTAAAGATAAATTTGTATGAATATACTAGGAAGTGGAAGTTTCAAGATGGGTAAAGTTGATAACCAGCACCTTCATATTTTTGTTTGGAGGGGTAGAAAGAGTTTTGTGGGGGATGCAGAGGGTTTTGCACATAAACAGCCATTGCTTCAGAGGAGGGCAGTTGTTCTAACTCATTTTATAACTGCTCTTAGAGCAGAAATACTTGGCAGTGATGGTATCTATTCAGAAGGTGAAATCACTGAAGAAGTGTCAACAGGCAGGTCATTCTCTGTATTTTAGTAGCAAAGTCAAATAGGAGAAACAAGCATTTAGGTAGAGATTTCTTATATAACAGTGTTTCCCAAAGTGTGGTATGCATACCCCAAGGGGTACAAGGAAGAGTTTGGTTGGGGTACGAGTTGCACCGGAGTTTGGTGGGGATATGCACTGCACCGTGCTTAGCTGCGCCTAATTCTACGTTCTCATGAGTACGAGGGGTACTCAGTGTTACGAAAATTATAGAAGGGGTACACATATGTCAAAAGTTTGGGAAACACTGTTATATAACATGCATCCCAATAGCTGTTTCATTTATTGCAAATTGTGAAGCGCATCTATGAAAAAGCTGCATACATATGAAAAAATTTTCATATTTTTCTCCAATAAGGAAAAATCCTTTAATTTCACATTCACAGGAGTGTTAGGAAGTCTCCTTTAGACCCCAGAAAGTGAATTTGTGCAAGCATTCTGCATAACACTTATATAATTCAAATTGATTGTTAGTGTAAGTTGAATTGGATCTAAAAACAAAAAACAAACAAACAAAAAAATGGGCTGAAAAACCAGCTCAGAGGGAGATTGTGGGCCTTACAAGACCAGGAACTTCCCATTCCCTCTGATTACATCATGTGTGGCTTTGTTCTCTTTGCCCCAGATGGCCCTGACCCCACACCACCAATTCTCCTCAGAGGACCCCTACTTACCAGAGGCAAGCCTCAGCCTCTCCTGCCACTTGATCTCTAACCCACAATAAGAGTATTCTTAGTATATCATTGGGAGGCCCAGCAATCCACACAGGAGCACTTTATCCTCAACATCACTGCAGTGGATACTATAATTGCCTCACCCATAACTCTGTCACTCATCCCTAGAGGACCAAGGTTAAGACTCTCAGAGTCTGTGGTAAGTGCCTCTTGGATTATTAGCACCAGGCTGTGGGGTGCAGCACTGTCTGGTTTTCAGAAATGAGCTTAGAGCAGCCGTGGGCAAACTGTGGCCCGCAGGCCAGATACGGCCCGTTTGACTGCTCTATCTGGCCCTCGGAGCTGAAAGAGCAGAGGGTTCTCTTGCTCTCCCTTCCGCTCCTTCACCAGCAGCCCAAGATGAGAGTGCCAGCATGGTCAGGTTGCTTTTGTTCTGGCCCTCCGGTCCAGTTTAAGAACCCACGTGGCCCTGGAGTCAAAAAGTTTGCCCACCCCTGCCTTAGAGGGTACTGTCTCCCATCCTGTGGCCATGGATACAAGCAAATCACAAAGTCTTCCCCTGAGCCCTCCCACTACATCTCTGTAGACTCTCATCCCTTGCTCTTATGATCTCTCATGGCAGAAGTGGAATCCAAACTTGGAAAGTGAGGGGGGTGGGCTCTCTCAGCCTGAGAAAGGGTCAAGTAGTGGAAGGAGGGTGTTTCTCAGAGGGGAAAACAAAGGTTCTGAAGGTCAAGTTGCTTCTTCTGTCACTAACACTTTCCTTCTGTCACCTCTTCTCTGTTACCTGCTCCATGTGCTACAAGGAACATACAAGGCTTTGAACAAGCTCACCTCTTTTCCCCCAAACTAAAGGAGGAAACCACCTTTGAGGAGGGGTAAGAAGGACAGACCCCTGCACCCTGTGCTGCTTCAGGCTCACCTGGTGACTGGTTCCTCTGTGCTCTCTGTGGTGGGACAGGGGTCTGTGTTGAAGATTCATGGGCGTTCTGTCCTCAATCTGGCCATTTTGAGTCACCCACCAACACCACAGCCTCCCGTAAACCATGCTGCATGGAAATGGGGAGAGAGTGAGCCACAGGGGAGCCTACTCTAAGCTGTGTCCTGGCTCTGAAGTCACCAGCTATACAACCCTGTGTGACAGGAGCATATGTGGCATTGCGGAGAACAGTGAGCAGTGGTGCTTACTTGACAAGTAGGTAGATTTATCTGGAAGACCCTTCACGGGACAGAAGGAGCAGTGCCACAGTTTATAGTTTATGGAGAAAGCTAAGCATACCAGCCTTTTGTTCAAACAGTGATCTCTTCTCCCTGGTATTCAATCCACAGGCCAGGAAGTGGAAGTCTTATTCAGACCGAGAAATCCTTTAGATTAAAATGTCTCCAGGTCCTAAGGTCATGATTGGTCCATTCTCATTCTCTAATAAATTATTTCACAAAAAGGAAATGCCTTTCCATCTCTGTGTGTAGTCACCATGCCAGATAGGAGGGTGGGTGTGAATGTTTAGAAAGTCACAGAAAGGTCTGGGAAAGAGTCACACAAAAGTTAATGGGTTGATCCCAGCTGATGTGGCTCAGGGATTGATCTCCGACCATTGACCTGTGAACCAGGGGATCATGGTTCTGTTCCTGGTCAGGACACATTCTGGAGCGTGATCCTGAGTAGAAGATGTGAGGGACGCGGCCAATCAATGATTCTCCCTCATCATTGATGTTTCTATCTCTCTCTTTCCCCGTCCTTTCCCCTCTGAAATCAGTAAGAATTTATATATTTTAAAAGTCAATGAATGAAAAATTCCTGGACACATGGTCTGCGAAGAGGCTCCGGGTACTAATGTTCAAGGAGACATGCCGGGGTCATCCTGAGATGATCTGGGGGGAAGAGGGGAGGTAAAGCCCTCTCCTTACAGACTGTCACCTGAACAAAGGTCCTCACCCTGCAGAGCTCAGAGTCCTCCACTGGTGACCTTTACAGAGATCACTGTGGCTGACATCTCTGAGGAAGGAGCTCATCTCAGTCACTCACCTCCTCTGTCCTCCACAGAGCCAGTGGGGAAGCCCGCCCTCCGAGCCAGCAATGCCACAGTCACAGAGCATAAGGACACTGTGGTCCTGACCTGCCTCACAAATGACATTGGGATCTCCATCCGGTGGCTCTTCAAGAACCAGATTCTACCTCACAAGGACAGGATGAAGCTGTACCAGAACAACAGCATCCTCACCATTGACCCGATCCAGAGGGAAGACTCTGGGGGTTATCAGTGTGAGGTCTTCAACCCTATCAGTTCCAGCAAAAGTGACCCCCTCGAGCTGGACGTAAAATGTAAGTGACCCGTTGCCCCATCCTACATCTCCCTGGGAGGACTGCTCTCCCAATGGTGTGACAAATGGACAGAAGTTGCAGCGAGCAGATTGTCAATCAGGAGACATACAGTAAACAGAATGGCAAAGAACTCAGTTTCTGACCCTGGGTCTGGCATTCACTATAACCTTGCACAAGGTTGTTTTTGTTGTTGTTGTTGTTGTATGTGTGTGTGTGTGTGTTTTGTGTGTGTGTGTGTGTGCGCGCGCGCGCGTGCTCATTTTTTATGTGAAAAACTATACATAAAATTTACCATTTTCACTTTTCAGTGTACACCTCAGTGGCATTAAGTGCATTCACAATGTTGTGCAATCATAGCATACTATCCATCGAGAACTTTTTCATCTTACCCCATGAAAACCCATTAAGCAATAGCTCCCCAACCTGCGATCCTAACCCCTGGAAACCACCATTCTAGTTTTTGTTTCTATGAATATGACTACTCCGTGTTCTTCACATAAGTGGAATCATGTGGTATTTATCCTTTTGTGTCTGGCTTTTTTCACATAGCATTATGTCTTCAAGTTTCACCCATCTTGTAGCACATATCACCACTCCATTCCTTTTTAAGGCCCAATGATATTCCATTGCATGTACCCATCACATTTAATTTATCATTCATCTGTCCATGAAATCTGGGTTGTTCCTACCTATTGTCTGTTGTGAATAATGCTGCTATGAACAAGGGTGTCCAAATATCTGTTCAAATCCCGGCTTTCAGTTCTTATGAGTATTTACCCAGAAGTAGAATTACTGGATCAAATAGTAATTTTTGTTCAGTTTCTTGAGGAACAGCCATGTCGTTTTTCCATAGAGGCTGCACCATTACATATTCCTGCTGGCAATGCACAGAAGTTCCAGTTTTTCCCATCCTTGCCAACACATTATTTTCTGGTGTTTTTTTCCTTTTGTTTGTTTGTTTTGTAATAGCCATCTGAATGGGTGTGAGGTGGTATCTCATGGTGGTGTTGATTTGCATTTCTCTAATGATTAGTGATGCTGAGCATCTTTTCATTTGCTTACTGTGTATTTCTGTATCTTCTTGGAAGAAATCTCTATTCAGTCCTTCTGGCTATTTTTTTTTAATCTGATTGTTTTGTTGTTGTTGTTATGAGTATATAGTCTGGATATTATTCCCTTATCAGATATATGATTTTTAAATATTTTCATCCATTCTCTGTGTTGTCTTTTTTCTTTGTTAACACTGTCCTTTCATAAACACAATTTTAAAATTTTTTATAAAGTCCAATTTATCTGTTTATTAGAGGCCTAGTGCACGAAATCCATGCCATGGTAGGGGCCCTAGCAGCACTGCCTGCCAGCTGGGATCTCCCAATACCCGGCTGCCTGCCCCCACAACCAGGACATCCCTTCACACCTGCCTTTTCCTGGCATCTTCCACCCATCTGCTCTAGCTCCCCTCTGCAGTTCCCCTGTTCTCGGCTCCCATCGTGGCTGGCAGAGCCTCCACTGCTGCCCATTGCAGTTGCCACATCACCTATGCTTTCCATGTTCTGAGCCGCCCCATGGTCCTTTGGGCACATCTAACTCCCAGTTGGTAGAACTCCCACCCATGGGGAAATTTCATATTAGCCTTTTATTATATAGGGTTCTTTGTTGCTTGTGCTTTCAGTTTCTTATTCAGAAATTCATTTTCAAATCCAATATTGAAAATCCTTCATCCCATGTTCCCTTTTAAGAGTGTTTTAAGTGCCGAAACCGGTTTGGCTCAGTGGATAGAGCCACAGACTGCGGACTGAAGGGTCCTGGGTTTGATTCTGGCCCATAATTTGGTTGTGGGCACATCCCCAGGAGGGAATGTGCAAGAGGCACCTGATCGATGATTCATCGGTGTTTTTAACTCTCTATCCCTCTCTCTTCCTCTCGGTAAAAAATCAGTAAATTGTATTTAATAAAAGAGTTCTTTTTTTTTTTTTTAAGTTTAGCTCTCACACTTAGATGTTTGGTCCATTCTGAGTAAATTTCTTGTATATGATGTTAAGTAATTCCAATTCATTCTTTTGATGGATATACCATTTTGCCAGTACCATTTCTTGAAAAGACTGTGCTTTCCTTCTTGTATGGTCTTGGCACTTTTTTAAAAACTGATTCTAGAGAATGAAAGAGAAAGAGAGACTGTTGATATGAGTGAAACAGTCTCTCTTTCTGCCTCCTGCGGATACCCTGCCCAGGCATCAAACCAACAACCTGGGTAATGTTTCCTGAACAGGAATAGATCTCAGCACCTTTTACTGTATGGCATGAAGCCACAAAAAACTGAGCTACAACTACTAGGAAAGATCTTGGTGGTCTTGTCAAAATCATTTGAGCATATATATGAAGGTTTATTTCTGGGCTTTCTAATCCATTTCTATATGTCTGTACCCACACTGTTTTTATTACCCCAGTCTTGCAATAAATTTTGGAATAAGGAAGTATGAATCCTCCAATTTTGTTCTTTTTCTAGTTTTTTTGGTTATTGGGGGTGTCTTGAAATGTCATATAAATTTCAGGATGGATGTTTCTATTTTTGTTCCAAAAATGTCATTGGGATATTGACAGGGACTGCATTGAGTCTGTAGATCACTTTGGGCAGTATTGTCATCTTAACAATAGGAAGTCTTCCAATCCATGAACACAGAGTGTCTTCCCAGATTTTTCAAGCAATGATTTTTTTTTGTAGTTGTTCAGTATATAAATCTTTACATCTCCAGTTAGGTAGCTTCCTAAGTATTTTATTCTATTTGATGCTATTGTAAATGGCATTTCCCTTTTCCCTTCTGAATTGTTCATTGTTCATATATATAGAAGCACAACTTATTTTTACCTGTTGATGTAGTATCCTGCAGCTTTGCTGAACTTGTTTATTAGTTCTAACAATTTTTATGGGACTCTAGGGTTTTCTACATAGAAGATCACATTATACACAATCAGACATGATGTGACATCTCCTTTTCCAATTTGGATGCCTTTTGTTTCTCATTCTAATTACTGGCTAGGACTTCCAATACTGTTTTGAGTAGAAATGGCAAGTGAAGGCAGATCGTTATGCCTAATCTTAGGAAAAAAACTTTCATTTTTTCATTTGAGACATGTTAGGTGTGGGTTTATCATAAATGGCCTTTATAATATTGATGTAGCTTCCTTCTATTCATATTTGGAGCATTTTGATCAGGAAAGGATGTTGAACTTTGTCAAATGCTACATTGATTCCATTATTTATAGGTCTATTCATATTTTCTATTTCTTTGTGATTCCATCTTGGTAAGGTTTTGTGTTTCCAGGAATTTGGCCATATCATCTAAGTCATCCAATTTATTGTCATATAATTATTCATAGTACTATTATAATTCTTTTCTTCTTTTACTTCTCCTTCTCCTTCTCCTTCTCCTTCTCCTTCTCCTTCTCCTTCTCCTTCTCCTTCTCCTTCTCCTTCTCCTTCTCCTTCTCCTTCTCCTTCTCCTTCTCCTTCTCCTTCTCCTTCTCCTTCTCCTTCTCCTTCTTCTTCTTCTTCTTCTTCTTCTTCTTCTTCTTCTTCATTTTTTTTTCCAATGGCAGATAGACTTTATTGGCCTCTGACATACCAGGGACCTTCACCCAAGGTAGGAGGTGGGATGCAGTTGAAGATGAAATTTAATGGTCACTTGTGATAGAATCTTGGGTTCTGGCTGTGCTAGAGGAAAGGGAGCCAGGGGCCAGGTTGGCTGGTAGCAGCAAAGCTGGACTTCCCTGCTGGTAGCATCTGCACAGGGAACTGGGGGGAGTCAAGGAGTCCAGAGGCTGGATGCAGAGCTTGGGGTGCATGGGGTGCAGGGAGAATGAGCCAGAGAAGCCAGTTTGCTGGTCAGTATGTTCCATTTGCTTTTGTAGGGACAGAACACAACCAGGCTGGAGGAACCCTGTCTGGGTGGGCTGGAAGTGGCTGTGCACAGCATAGGGCTGTGCTGTGGCTGAGACAAGTATTGCACTGCAGGAAAGGCTGGAGGTGCTCTGAGCTGCTGACCAGGCTATAGGCTGCTTGAGCAGGTCCATAGTGAGGTGGGGGCTGAGCAGTCCCGTAGGCACCACCGCGGCTACCTTGGAATTGCCCATGCTCTCCGGTCCCTGTGAAAGCTGCTGAGCCCACATAAGGCCCGGTTGTAAGCTCTTGGGGTCCAAACATCTGGCTCTGTCAGCTGCCATGAGGGTGCCTGGGCGATTGTGTGCTCCAAGGGCACATGCTGATGAGATGAGATCCCGTGAGAACAGTCAGGCTCTGTGGGTATGCAGCTGATGTCAGAGTGGTTAAGTCACTCTGCTTTTTTCGCCTCCATTTTTCTTCCTAATGGAAAACTTTCTTGAGCTGCAGGAAAAGCTGGTGCTTCTACTCCAGGACCAAAAGCTTCTCTTGCAGCTTCAGGATCTGTTCTTTGGTTTCCTCTAATAACATTCTCTCTTCCATCTCCTTTTTCTTCTGTCTCTCCTGCTCTTCCTTCACCTTCCATTCCATCATCTTGTCTATTTCTTCTCTCTCCTGCCTGGTGCGCTCCCGCTCCATCATGATGTGCTGGTGCAATGCCCTGGCCATTGCATTGGAAAGCTTTAGGAGCTCCAGGAGGGCAGGCATGGTGCTTCTGGGGAAAGGGGGGAGAATGGGGTGTAGGCGCCAGGCTCTGTTGCTGACTGCCAGACCTCGGACTGGGCCCGCTTTCTCCATGCTTTCTCCGCTCCCACCTGCCTATTATAATTCTTATTAGTTCCATAGCATTGGTAATAATGTACTCAGTTTCACTTCTGATTTTAGTAATTAGAGTCTTCTCACTTTTTTTCTTAGTTAATCTAGGTTGTTTTGTCAATATTGTTAAACTCTTTTGAGGAACCAACTTTTCATTGATTATCTCTCTTGTTTTTCTATTTTGTAATTTATCTATCTCCACTCTTAGCTTTATGAGAACTTAGTTTGTTCTCTTTCTCTAGTACCTTATGTTGTAAAGTTAGGGTGCTTATTTGAGATCTTTCTTTCTTTTTAAAGTAAGCATTTACAATTACAGATTTCTTGCACATGATTCTCAAGTTCTCTGAGCCTCATATTCCACAACAGAAAATTACAATAACAATATCTGCTTCATGATATTTTTTAAAATATTTAATGTGCTGTTGATTTAAACCCTTAGCAAAATGTCACACACAGCAGAAATGTCCCATGGTGTTAGCTGCTATTATTACTTCTACTAGTGTCCCAGTGCACAAAATTTGTGCGGGGGAGGGGGTTGGACAGGGGAGTCCCTCTGGCCAGCCTGCACCCTCTCCAATCTCAGACCCTTCAGGGTCCTAAACCTACAGTGAGATATCCCTCTCACAATTCCTGACCACTGACTCCTAACTGCTCATTTGCCTGCCAGCCTGATCACACCCTAACCACTCCCCTGCTGTCCTGATCACCCCAACTGCCCTCCCCTGCTGGCCTGATCACCCCCAAGGCTTTTATTAGTATAGCTATGACCCTTCACAGAATTTCACTAACCCTGTTTTACAATATGGCTTGATGATTGAATCATTGGGGCCAAGGCACCAAGATTTCCTTTCTTTGAATAGTGGAGGGAAAAATTATCTTGTCTTTAAGTTGCCCTGAAATTCACATGAGATAATGACTTAGAAAAGTATAAAAGCACCATATAAAGACAACTGCCTTTTTCATGTACTGAAAAGACAATAAAGTGGTAAAATGAAAAACACTATTTTTATCCTCCCACTTCCTTCCTTTACAGCCTTCATTTAAACTTTGAAATTTATAAAAATTTCATTCCAATTTTCACTTCTTTACTTTCAATATTATTTTGTATTAGCTTCAGGTTTTATATGAGTTACACACTAGTGGTTAGGCAATCATGTACTTTACAAAGTGTTCCCCAATATTTCCGGTACTCACCTGGCATCAGAGTGAGAATATAAATAGAGAATATAGTCATTACAACACTATTGACTATATTCTCTATTTAAGTGACAATAGGTTTACAGGTTCCTTGCAATCTTTCTTTTGTGTTGCTCGCCCTTCCTTTTCTTTCTCACTTCTTCCCTCATTTTCTTTTATATAATATTTCAATTGGCCCTCAAATCTCAGTGAGGGTGCTTGGACATGCTTAATCCATTTTACAGACCAGGAAACTGAGGCCAATTCCAGGTGGCTGCTGAACTGGACTCAGCCAGCAAGGAGCCCTCACAGCTGGGCTCTCCCCCTTTGCTAAGGGACAGCCATGGGGCAGCAAACAGAACAAAACTCCCCATGAGGCTTCTGAATCTCCTTCTCAAGCACCTCTTCATGTTGGATGCTCCACATTCTGTCCTCTCCCCTTCCCTCTGCCCCCATTCTTTACTGACCTCCCTTCTGGGGAGCTGGTGATAGGCTTTGCACTCACTGTGCAGGAGCTCACCCCAGTGGGGAGGGCAGGAAATGGGGGCGGGGCGGGCATGGGCTTGCTCTGGGACCAAGGTAGGATCTGGAGTGGTAGCCTCTCAAGTGCAGGTCCAGTTAGTGCCTGGAGCTTCACCTGGGTACCAGGCAGTGGGGTACCTGACAGTGAGGTGCCCTTGCACTGAGGTAGCACCGCCCCTCAACCCCTGGGCTGAGGGTCCACATCACTCCTCCCGGGCGTTCCTCCAAGGACACCAGCAGTCATTGCCTCTGGTTTCCCTAGTCTTCAGGCCACTGCAGCACCCCGCTCTCCTCAGGGGAGGCAGATTCCCGCCCGCAGGCCCCCTTCCCAGGCCCAAGACCCCTCCGGTGCACCCCGCCTAGGCACTGCTCTGTACCCCTTGGGCTGCCCGCCTCCTGGCTGGCCACTTCGCAGAAGCCGCCCCTCAGGCAGGGGGAGTCCATGCACCTGCAAACCCCCAGCTGCTGCTCCTGGCCAGCCACTTTGCTGAAGCTTCCTTTTCCTTCAGGCCCTCTCCTCAGACCACCTCCCGCCCCCAACTTGTCTCTGGCGGCCCCGCCCCCCAAGTGGCTCCCTGCAGCCCCTGCTCCACTTGGGTCTCCTGGGCTGTCTGGTCTCCCTGCTGCAGGCAGCTTGGTCCTAGGGCAGGGGCTGGGGGTTTGGGGAGCAACTCCAGTAAAATAGTAAGCCCCAGGTCGGTGTTGGGGTTCAGCTGTGGGCCAAGGGGGAGTCTGCCTGGGTGGGAAGAAAAGGTACTTAGACCTGGAGTGCTACCCCTACACCCTGCATCCACGCCCACCCTGTGAATGGGCCTAATTTGCATATTACCTCTTTCTATATTAAGATTATTCCCAGCCTCTATGAAGTCAGGTGGTCCTAGAGTCAAAGATCCACCCTTTACTAATTATATGACTTCAGGTAAAATTTTCACCACTCTAACCCTCAATTTTTTCATCAGTGAAAAGGAAATAATGTCTATCTGACTGGATCGTTATGTGAATTAGATGAGATACACCTAAAGTATTTAGCACAGAGCATGGCACATAGTAAGTACTCCATAACAGCAGCTAATTTTCATATTAATCCTTAATCTTGAGTTCACTAGTGAGGGCAACAGAAATGAAAAAAAGACACAGATGCAAAGTGATTTAAATTTGGGGTTAGGGAGGCATTACACACAAAAAAATCTTTGGGACATGTTTACTGACTAAATATAGGAAAAGAAAAGAGGAGTTGAGTGCAAAGTCTCAAGCCTGGTTTGTTAGTTGTCGTCCCCTGAGAGGCAGTCAGGATGGAAGTAGACAGACAAATGCACATTTGGAAAAAAATATCCCTGTGTAGGAAAGAAAGTGGAAGGAGTTTGAAAAATTCCTCTGGCAAGGATGCAGATCTGGTTATTGTGTAGGAGGGGGGAAAAAAAGAAAGATTAATGATGTGGAGCCGTTTTTTGTTTGTTTGTATATTTGTTTGTTTGTATTTATCCCTCTTTGTGAATTAATCTGGGAAGACAGCAAAACTTCTCTGAATGAGAAGTTTTGAAACCATGAAAGATTATTAGATAAGAATATTTAGAGAACATTTAAAGGATAGAACATTACTGTTTAGGATTCACTTGGGAAACTAAAGCACAAATCTGACATACTGCCCTTTCAGACAGTTATTTTCAAGATTTCGTTTGCACAGGAAATCTTTCGGGTGCTTGTTAAAGTTTCAGATTCCTAGGCTCTGCCCATAAAAAAATCTGACTCAGAATGTCTGGAGGTGGACCCAGAAGTTGGCATTGTTAGAAAACATCCCAAAGAATTTTGTTATGGATTGTCTTTGAAACACAACATTTGGACATGCTGTTTTAAGTTCTCAAGTAACTCTAGACAACATCTGTAGACAAACAATAGGCCTAGGGTAGTGAGTGTTTTCTCCCTAGAATCTTTGTGGATCTCATGCAAAAGTCAAAGGAACACAAACTCTTTGGATTCAGTGACTATGGAGCTAAAATCCCTCTAATGTAAGGAGCACTCCCAATTGCCCATGAAGATCATCAAGGGTGAATATCTGTAATGACAAGCCCATTACTTTCACAAGAGGAGAGTGAGAGGCTGACCTTTAACTCTGCCACCTGGGCTTTTGGAAGCTCCAATCGGTTTCCTAAAGTGTGATCTCTCTCCATGAGCTGTGGGCCTGTGAGGTGAGAACCTATCACTTCCCAATGCACCATCTCTCTGCTAGGTCCCCTCAGGCATCCCTGCTTTCCAAGAGGGAATGCTCTGGACAAAACAAAGGTGCTAGTGGCGACTACTTGGGATGGAATCATCTACTTCTGAAGGAATTACACGTGCCCCTCTCAGGATGGTTGGAGAGCACATGCCTGTTTCAGGTTAGGAAATGCAGCTGGGGGTTCACAGACTGCCTAACTGTCTAACATTTCCACAACCTGTGTCAGTGCGCCATCTGGGTTTGCCACTGCCCTCCTTACATGGAAACTCTTTCTTCTTGGTACAGAAGCTGGCAGAACTTTGTGCTCTAACTTGAATAGAAAACAATTTCTACAAAAGACAGCTTTAGGTTTATTTTCAGGGAGGAGGGGAAGAAGGAGGAGCTAAGCCTCAGGAAGAGACCTGTTTTAAAATGTCTTTTAATTCAACCCTAGAAGTAGTGAAGGGAAGCAGGGTGGACAATATCTTTAGTTCCCCAGCAGCTCTCATTTTAAAGCATGTTGGAGACACCTCCAGAGCCATCTTTTTTCTTTCTTTCTTTATTGATGAAGGTATTACATATGAGTCCTTATTCCCCCATTCCCTCCTCCCCAACTCATTCCCTCATTCCCCTGGTCCGTTGGTTAGGCTTATACAAATGCATACAAGTGCTTTGGTTCATCTCTCCCCCTTACCCTCACCGTCTCCTACCTTCCCTCTGAGGTTTGAACATCCCTGCTTCTCTGTCTCTGGCTCTGTTTTTGTTCATCAGTTTATGTTGTTCATTATATTCCACAAATGAGGGAGATCATGTGACAATTATCTTTCCCTGAATGACTTATTTCACTTAGCACAATGCTCTCCAGGACCATCCATGCTGTTGCAAATGGTAGTTCCTTCCTTCCTTTTTATGGCAGCATAGTATTCCATTGTGTAGCTGTACCTCAGTTTTTATTCCATTCATCTGCTGACGAGCACTTAGGCTGTTTCTGAAGCATAGGTTTTGTAAATTGTGCTTCTATGCACATAGGAGTGCATGGGAGTGGTATATCCTTTCTGATTGGTGTTTCTAGTTTCTTGGGATATATTCCTAGAAATGGGATCACTGGGTCAAATGGGAGTTCCATTTTTAATATTTTGAGGAAACTCCATACTGTTCTCCACAGTGGCTGTACCAGTTTGCATTCCCACCAGCAGTGCACGAGGAATCCTTTTTCTCCGCAACCTCACATCCTCGCCAGCACTTGTCCGTCGTTGATTTGTTGATGATAGCCATTCTGATAGGTGTGAGATTGTATCAAATTGTCGTTTTGATTTGCATCTCTCGGATTATTAGTGACTTTGCTAATGTTTTCATTGTCTCTTGGCCTTCCTATGTCCTCTTTTGAAAAGTATCAATTTAGGTCCGTTGCCCATGTTTTGATTGGATTCTTTATCTTCCTTCTGTTATGTTGTTTCAGTTCCCTGTAAAAGTTTGAGATTAAACTCCTATTGGAGATAACATTCTCAAATAAGTTCTCCCATGCAGTGGGCTTTTTTGTTATTTTGTTTCTTTTGCTGTGAAGAAGCTTTTCATTTTGACGTAGTCCCATTTGTTTATTTTCTCTTTAGTTTGCATTGCCCTAGGAGCAGTATTGGTTAAAGATATTGTTTCAGCATATGTCTGAGATTTTGCTGCCTGTGGATTCCTCCAAGATTTTTATGGTTTCCCATCTTACATTTAAGTTCTTCATCCATTGTGAGTTTAGTTTTGTGTATGGTGTAAGTTAGTGATCTAGTTTCATATTTTTTTGCATGTATCTGTCCAATTTTCCCAAAACCATTTATTGAAGAGAATGTCTTGAGTCCCCTGTCAAATACTAATTGAGCATAGTGGTTTGGGGCAATTTCTGGGTTCCCAATTGTATTCCTTTGATCTATATGTCTGTTCTTGTGCCAGTACCAGAAGTTTTGAGAATAGTAGGTTTGTAATACAGCTTGATATCTGATATTGAGATTCCCACCTACTTTGTCCTTCTTTCTCAGGATCTCTGCTGCTATTCGTGTGATCTTTTTTTTAATGTTGTTGTTGCTGTTATTGGTGTGTGTGTGTGTGTGTGTGTGTGTGTGTGTGTGTGTGTGTCTAATTTTAGGGAGAGGAAGGGGGAGTAAGAGAGAGAATTATCTATCAGCTGCCTCTTGGACAGCGCCCCCCAGCTCCCCACTGGAATACAATCAGGAACACTGGCATGTGCTCTGGCTGGGAATCGAACCAGTGCCCTTTTGATGCAGGAAGCAGTGCTCCAGCCACTGGGTAATACTCGCCAGGGCTACAGTGCCTTCCATGAGAGTATCTGCAAGGCAGATGGGGAAACCTTGACCTAAGGTTACCCATAAGGTGAAAACCACTGCTCAGAGCATTGGGCTCATTGCAGATGCCTGCTGGGAGCCTGTGGGATGTCTGTGTCAAAGCAGGTGGTTCATTCATCACCTTCCATCAGTTAAATCCCCATCAAGGAGACCTATCAGGCACATATTCATGGTGGTCACACCTGGTACAAAAATGGCCATCAGCTTTCTCCTATTTCCAAAGCTCCAAACTTATCTCCGTGCAGAAAGGCCAGGATGCAATTTTGGCAAGTCTGGGCACCAACCTAGAAATGCAGTGAGAGAAAATAATGACAAAAATATAGTGAACTATTTACCTCACAGAAACCCTCCCAGGGAAAATTCTTCCTTGCAGGATCAAGTAGAGACTACTCCATGTTGAGAGTTGTTTCTCAGGGCACCTCCACTGTAGAATAATGTCCCCTCCATCATCCTTCTCTTTTCTATCCATGACAGATGATCCAACCCTACCAAGACCTGGCCTCTCAAATGGGGCTATTGCTGGCGTCGTGATTGGCATCCTGGCTGGCGTAGCTCTGATAGCAGCCCTGGTGTGCTTCCTGTATTTCAGAAAGACTAGAGGGTATGATGGCCTTCCCTCTTGTCCTGCTTCCTCCAAGGCTGAAGTCCATGCTTGGGAGAGGAAAGGAGACTTCCTCTGTGTCTCTGGGCTTGAATTTGCTCCTCCTCCTGCCTAAACCCCTGCTTATCAGCACTGATTTCTGAGGCCTCTTCTTCCCTGGTCTTCAAGCTTTCTGTACCCCTCTCCCTTTGGAAAAATGGTATTCCCATCCCCCTCTGGTTGAGATGGGGTGGATGTGATTATGTTCCTTGGTACTAGAGTCAGGAAAACCAAGATCCAAGAAGGGGGGAAAAAATCAGTAAACGAAAGAAGGAGCAGGAGAAAGCGAGTTATGTGCTATGTCAACCATAGAAAGAGGAAAATAGAGGGGCAGAACAGGAAGAGGACCTTAAAAATTCGTGAAACCAGCCTGGCCTGTGTGGTTCAGTGCTTGACCACTGACCCATGAACCAGGAGGTCACAGGTCAATTCCCAGTCAGGGTTTTGGCTCTATTGCCAGAATATTACTGCAGGAGGCAGCTGATAGATGATACTCTCATTATTAATGCTTTTATCTCTTTCTCCTTTCCTCTCTCTAAAATCTACAAATTTATATATATTTTAAAACTGAAACAAGAGGCCTTTTGGGTAATAAATGAAGAATGAAAACAGAACCAACAAAGTCAAAAGCTGCCCATGTAGAAATAGGCTCAGAAGCAATTGATAAAGACCTTTGTGCCCTGGCCAGGTGGGTTGGTTGATTGGAACATGGTCCCATAGCAAGGTTGCAGGCTACATTCTCAGTCAGGACACAAACCAACTTTTAGGATTCTAACACCTGATGGGTATTTCTCTCTCTCTCTCTCTCTCTCTCTCTCTCTCTCTCTCTCTCTCTCTCTCTCTCTCTCTCTCCCTTTCTCTCTCTCTCTCTCTTCTCCTCTCTTCCTCCCCCCTTCTTCTTTCTGACATTAATAAATATCAGATGGAGATTTTAAAAAAAGGGATGGACCTATATGAACGTTAGTGCAGCAGGAAAGGAGTGCACTCTGGAAGGGGCGGTGGGTATACTGAAGAGGAGCCCTAGGAGGAAAGGCAATGCTGACTCTGGTATAAATGAGCTGACAGTGTCCTTCCTACTTTAAGGAGCAAAGAGTCTATGCTTGGGAATAGCAGTCACAGTCTCTGATATTTGTTTAGGGCAAGCAACCAGCGCGATCTCACAGAGCACACACCCTCAGCCTCCAACCACAGTAAGTAAAGCCGTCACCAGTGACAGCTGGTGTGTTCCATCCACCATGTGCCCTGACCTAGCAGGGAAACCTGGTCTCAAGGACTCAGTACCTTCTGAAATTTTAGAGGGGATGTCCATTTCCCAACCTGAGGTTGCCATAGCTCCTGCCACCCTTCTAGTCACAAAAGATCCTCCTGAGACCCAGCCCTGGGAGAGGCTCACTCAGCCAGACCTGGCAGGCCTGAATAAGATGGCCATGTTTTCCAAAGCCATTCCTCACCTTACCCCTTCCCCTCCTCTGTTATGGATGTGGGCACTCTCTTTTGGTGAGACTTTCCCTGTCTTGTGGTGCTCTTGGTGTTCTAGGTGCTGCCTCCTTGCCACGGGTGCCTGTTTTTGAGAAACACTACTGGGCAAAAACAATGCCTTGAGATGTGGGAAAAAAAATTCAGAAATGGACTGAGGCCTCCCTGTAACTAATGCTGCCCACCTCACCGCTTAACCCTACCCCTTCCTGCTGGTACTAACATCATGGGTCTGAACTACAGACTCTAAAAGAAGAGATTTCCTTAAGTTATCAAAGGCCACACCCCATCTTCCTCCCATCACCTGCCACCTCCTTCAGCGAGAAATCACAACAGCTTAATACTTAGCCTGTAAAGCTATAAGTCAACTTACCATTTTCATGGATTGCTAACTCTTATTTCAACTCCCAGGTGAGGGCCTCTCTGACGACTCACCTGACAAGGTAAGCACAGCCAGTTTTACTGGCTCATTTTCTCATGGACATACCTCTATAGAGAACGGGGTACTCTTGAAGACAGAAATGTGATCAAGTTTGAATCAAGGTTCCTCGATGTAGCAACAAACCAAGATGTATTGGTTAACTATTCCCATGGGTCTACTTCATGCAACAATGTGGGCTCTGGAGCTGGCCCCATTCTTTGTTCGTATCCTGGTAGTAAGTCTCTGTTCCTCTGTGACCTTGGGAAGGTAACTTAATCTCTCTGATCCTCACCTTGTCATCTGTAAACACGAAATGCTGCATACTTCAGAGAGCAGCTAAAGGAATGAAATGAGATAACACATGCAAAGCGCCAGCACTATACCCAACATAAGGAAGGCACTGGGTCATTCTCCCTCCACTAGCTTCATTCTGATCCTGTTCTCCCGGCAAGGGATAACATCCATTCCAATGGGTCTGAGGTCTTAGTTCCTTCATTTATAATAACTTTACTGAGCTTCTCATTTAGCCTTTCAGTGGAGCACACATATGTGTTGAAAAATGCTTAAAGCATATGTATATATTAACAATGAAAAATTATCATGAGTTGAGCACATCCTTGTAAGCAGCACTGAAATGGGGAAACAAAACATGTCATCTTCCTGCAAAATGAAAATTCCAATCGCTTCCCTCCAAAGAGTAACCATATCCTGACCTCCAATGCGCTAGATTATTTTTGCCTGTTTATGCTCTTACATTAAAAAACACAGTATACCCTTTTATGTGTGTTGTTTCTTTCAAAAATGGTTTCATAAAACTTATCCATATTGTGTTGTAGTTGTAGTTGTTCATTTTCATTGCAGTATCCTCTTCCATTGTATGAATAGCATAATCCATCTTCCTTTTCTTAAAAAATATATATTTTATTGATTTTTTTACAGAGATGAAGGGAGAGAGGTGGAGAGTTAGAAACATCGATGAGAAACACTGATTAGCTGCCTTCTTCACACCCCCCACCAGGGATGTGCCTGCAACCAAGGTACATGCCCCTGACCTGAATCGAACCTGGGACCCTTCAGTCCGCAGGCCAACGCTCCATCCACTGAGCCAAACTGGTTTCGGCAGCATAATTTATCTTCTAATGGTCATTCAAAGGATGTCAGCAAGCAGAGAAAATAGTAAATAAAAATCCTCCAAAGCTAGAAGTTTCCAAGTGGTGAGAGCAGGTGCTGCCTAATGACAGGAGGCAAGGTGAGGGCCTGACCTGGGACACTGATTTAATTGACCACTTCTCATCCCTTTCAGATCCATGAAGTTACATACACCTTGCTGAACTTCAGTGGCCAAGAATCAAAGAGACCAAAGTCAGCTTCCTCACCCCCAACAGCCACAGAACCAGTTTATTCAGAAATAAAAAAGAAGTAATGCAGCCATACAGCTGCATACAGCTGACTGATTCCATCACTAGGGGACCCCCTTTGCCCTCAGGGAAAGGAGAGGATGGGACCACAACCCTGGAAGAGCACACCTGGGAAGCCTCTTCCCCCCTCACTGTTATGAGGCTCCTGGTCACAGCCCCTCCCTTTTGGTGTCAACAGGTGAAAAGGAGTCTGTAGGACACCCAGCCTTTCTTTTCTTTCTTTCTTTTTCTTTCTTTCTTTCTTTCTTTCTTTCTTTCTTTCTTTCTTTCTTTCTTTCTTTCTTTCTTTCTTTAATGTTTTATTTCTTTTCCAGCCTTTCTTTGCATTGAAATTTGGCCCATTAAATTTGTACCAGAACCAACAAAATCGAGAGATGATTCTTTAAAAAGCAAACTTCTGGATGAATTGTTTTAAAAAAAATGAGAGTAGAAACAATAAGCAATATTAGTAGTATAAAGGGACACAATGACAGCAGGCAATAGGAGGACATCAGGAGCATCCTTATTCCAAATATTTGAAAAATTAGATTAAAAGGAATAAATGCTTAGAAAGAAAATGAAACCAGAGCTGAGTCAAAAAGGAAAGAAAAAAGTACGAGTATCCCTATTAACCAATAGACCAACTGAGTTTGTGTTTTTAATCCTTCCAATAAAGGATACATATAACCTGGATTATTTGATAGGAAGTTTTCCAAACATTCAACCAACTATTCTTTTTCTTTTTTTTTCTTTTTTTCAGACAGGAAGAGAGAGGGAGAGAGATAGATACATCAATGATAAAAAAAAAGAATCATTGATTGGCTGCCTCCTGCACACCCCACACTGAAGATCAAGCCCGCAACCTGAGTAACATGCCCTGACCAGGAATCAAACTATGACCTCCTGGTTCATGGGTTGACATTCAACCACTGAGCCATGCCAGCCAGGCAAGGATCTATTAATTCAAATCCTCAAGATGCTCTTACAGAAAACAACAGAGAGAACACTTCCCCAGCTGTCATCTTGTGGCTAGTATAATGGTGACCATCAAATCAGAAGAAACTTGCTAGACATGAGCAGAGCAGGGACAATGAGCCAGGTACAAAGACTCAACATGACATAAAGCTCCACATGACTATCAAGGGGCAAAATTGAGAAAACAAGAAGTTATGCTCACCCTTCTCCCCCACCACCTCCATCTTTCATATAGCTTTTCAGGCAGTTTAGACCCCCTGACATTTTCCTCCCTAAAGATGGCATCTAGGTTTCAGTTGTATTTCAGCTCCACGCCCAGAAAAGCAGAAAAACCAGACAAGTGACACAGGGCTGCCTCAGGACCTATTACATTGACTAATAGCTTCCTGCCCTGGCATCGACCAATCAGTGGAGACCACAACCCTGAAAGAGCACACCTGGGATGAATATTCTATAAAGACCCTCCCCTGAGATCTCCCCTAAGATTTCCACCTGTGAGAAAGAAATCAATATGCTCAGGATAAAGGACCCCCTGTGCACTCCCTCCAAAGACCATGCCCTTCCCATTCTCTCACAGGCACGGATCCCCATCCCCTATGGGACCCTGTGAGACTTGCAACCAAGTGAGCAATGGGCAGCAGCAGTTCGTCCCCAGCTAACCCCCTGAACTTGTCTCCAAGGACCCTTTTCTCTGACTTCTCAGTAAGTCAAAGCAGCCCAGCCTAGGTTTCTTCGTTGTTTCTTCTATGACCTTCTTGATTCACAGTCCTAAGTACATTTTTGCTGCCATGATAGGGTACAATATCTTTTGCTCAGTGCATATCCTCATCTCCCATCCCCTTTTTTAAAAATAAATTCAATTTTCTTTAATCACCATCTGAAATGGCTATTTAATGCACCACCCACTTTAATCTTTCAAAATTCAGAAAGGAAAATTAACAGGCTTAATGTTAGCAGGTATGAGCATCCTTTATGAACAGTAACACAATCAGCAATGAATAAAAACTATAACATGCTGGAAATGTGGGGTTATTTCAGAAACAGTTTAACAATATTAAAGTCACTGTAATTCACTGCATTAAAGGTTTAAAAGAGAAAAACCATGTAAATTTTTCAAAAGATACTTACAATAAAAACTCTACCTAAAATTCAGCCTCTTTTATGTTAAGAACTTAATAAACCAAAAGTTAAAGGAACTTTCTTAATCTGAAAATGTGTGTTTACAAAATGTTTGGTAAAGTGTGCACCCACCAGAAAACGATGGTACATCTACACAATGGAATACAATGCTGCCATAAAAAAGAAGGCATTCTTACCATTTGCAGCAACCTGGATGGAATTGGAGAACATCATGCTGAGTGAAATAAGCCAGTCAATGAAAGAGAAACACCACATGATCTCACTCATTTATGGATAATAAAGAACATTATAAACTGATGAACAGAAAGAAAGATACAGAGACAGTAAAGCAACAAACAGACTGTCTAATTACAGCGGGAAGGTTAGGGAGAGGTGGTAGAGATGAGATCAACCGAAGGACTTGTATGCATGCATATAAGCATAACCAATGGACGAAAAACTCTGGGGGGTGAGGGCATGTATGGGAGTGGGAGGGGGCAATGGTAAAATATGTACACATATAATACCTTAATAAAAAATAAAATTAAAAAAGTGTGGACCCAAAGGGGTCACTCGCTAAACATAACAAGCTCTGGGAGGTGGCCTTGCAAAGTCAGGGGCCTAAAGCACCCACAAAGGATGGTGTGAAATTAAAACTTTTAACTAACAGCAGTTTATGGCACCTAGTAATGTCCTAGGCTAGAATCGTCCCTAGCAAAGGTCAGTCTTGACCTTAACTGACCCTGCCTAGTGTCCCTTGCATCTGCTATAATGTTCCTATGCAATGTCAGGGAAACTCCCCTTCCCTTTGACTGTTAGTTATCCTGTACCCATCTAGGTCAAAGATGTGTATCATTTTTCATCCAGTCCCGGGGGTCCCCCCATTTGCTTTCTCCCACCTCCCTAATCTATCACCAACAGATTTCAAGGGACACGCTTGCCTCTGACCTTTGATTGAAATGTATGAAACAAGACACAAAACTGCCATTCTCTGGGACATCATCTCCATCCATTGAGATTTTGCTTTCCAGCAATTGTCAACATTTTGGCTCAAGTAAACTCACAAAAATTCTTCACCAGTTTGAAGTTTCTTACTTTGACCTTTACTTGGTGAGTGGGGCAGGATTCCAAAGAAGCTCACCCAGGACCACCCTGCAGACCCAGACCCAGGGCTAGGATCCAGCAAGGGGTCCCTTGAGCCCACTGACTCCCCTCCCCACCCACCAAGTAAACTTGCTTGAGTTGTCTCTTGAATTCAGGACCTTCCTTGCTTGTAGTAGAGGATCTGACTTTATTTGAGCTGTATTTTAAATCCTTAAGGTGGAAATAAGTAAGGTTAAGTGTTGACAGAACCAAGACTAGAGCAAAACAGAAGGAAAAAACCTTTGGCTGTTGTTTTGTTTTGTTTTGTTTTGTTTTTAATTCAGACATTTCATTGGGAATTGTTTCTGAGAGTCTGAGCAGAACACCTTCACTGTATAAATGAGAACTGAAGTCATTCAATTCTCAAGATAAGGGGCAGGTCCTACCTCCAGCCCAAATCTCAGGTCTTCTTAATGACTAAGAATTTTTGTGGAGGTGTCAGAGGTCATTCCTAGTGACATGCAGGAGCTCCATAGTGATATCCCAATTCAACTGTAATTAAACTGACCAGCTCATAAGGAGGAGCAGCCGAAACTGGTTTGGCTCAGTGGATAGAGTGTCGGCCTGCAGACTGAAAGGTCCCATGTTCGATTCTGATCAAGGGCATGTACCTTGGTTGCAGGCACATCCCCAGTGGGGGGTGTGCAGGAGACAGCTGATCGATTATTCTTTCTCATTGATGTTTCTAACTCTCTATCCCTCTCTCTTCCTCTCTGTAAAAAAATCAATAATATATATATATATTTTTTTTTTAAAAAAGGAGGAGCACCCCCTGAGGCTCACCTGGTGCCCCAAGCCCCTCTAGTTGTTTTAGACGGCTGGGAGAGAAATCAAGTCATATAAGAGGGTTGACTCAAGGGGTAAGAGCTTCTTGGAGTTCAGCCCAAAGCAGTAAGTACACTTTGACCCACTACGTAACATCCCTAGAAAATCTGCTCATACTCTACAGATATCCAAAACCCACTAAAATTAACAGGAAGTAGTACTTCCAATACAGGGAACTCCCAGACCCCAAGTCTCATTAATACTCCTGATAGAGAGCCTTTACTTTTTTTTTAATGACTATTTTATTTTATTTTATTTTTTAAAAAATATTGTTATTGATTTCAGAGAGGAAGGGAGAAGGAGAGATAGAAACATAAATGATGAGAATCATTGATCAGCTGCCCCTTGCACACACCCCACTGGGGGTCCAGCCTGCAATCTGGGCATGTGTCCTGACCAGGAATCAAACTGTGACCTCCTCGTTCATAGGTTGATGATGCTCAACCTCAGAGCCACGCCGGCTGGGCAGAAACCTTTATTTGCAAGTGATTTATAGAAATGGGAAGATTGGCCCTAAGTGGTTTGTCTCAGTGGGTAGAGTGACGCCTACGGACTGAAGGGTCCAAGGTTCAATTCTGATCAAGAGCATGTACGTTGGTTACAAGCACATTCCCAGTGGGAAGTGTGCAAGAGGCAGCTGATTGATGTTTCTCTCTCATCGATGTTTCTAACTCTATCCTTCTCCCTTCCTCTCTGTAAAAAATCAATAAAGAAAAAATTTTTTTAATGGGAAGAATGAACTAGAAATTATATTAACTTAAAATGGTCAAAATGCACCTGACTGGTGTGGCTCAGTGCGTGAGCATGGACCTATAAACCAGGAGGTCATAGTTCTATTCCTGGTCAGGGCAAAAGCCTTCATTGTGGGCTCAGGCCCCAGTGTGGGCATGCAGGAGGCAGCCAATCGACGATTCTCTCTCATCATTAATGTTTCTATCTCTCCCTCTCCCTTCCTCTCTGAAATCAATAAAAATATATTTAGAATATAAAATGATCAAAATGCAGTTGTCTTTGGGTGCCTAAATTAATTTTTCATGCAAAAATTAGGGGAAAATGGGGACTTTAAAATTAAACTGAATGAATGAATGAATGAGAAATGTGTCTTGATTTGGAAATTGAAAGTTCCCCCAAAAATGCACAGATAAATTTTCTTTAAAAAAAATAATTATTAAGAAATTTTAGAGACTGTCTCTGAACTCTTCTGAAGTGATAAATGCCTACACCTCATTCTTCCTTCTTCTCTACCTCCTCCACTATATCCTTTGCTCTCAGAGCTTCCTTGTTCAGACTTGCCCTTCCCCTCCCATCTTCTTTCCCCTTCTGTCTCCTCCACCATTATGTTCCACATGGACATAAAGGAATTCTAACAGCTCCCTTTGGAGAAAAGTTGGTCTCAGGCAGAGAGGAACAAGCAATTGTTCCCGTTTTATCTGGGAACCTGATGGATTCACAAAGAAATTTAACTGTTAGAACGTGTAATCCTTGCTATTATAATCTATTTCAATTAATATACTGGTACCTAGAGGTTTCTGAGAACAAAAGCAATAGAATTACTAAATAAGGCTTGCAAGAAAACTCCTGTAGAGAAGTCTACCCACCTCAAGGATTATAAGAAACTGAAAAGGGATTTAGAAAAAAAATCAGAAATAAGCATAAAGCTGCTCTGAAAACTACAAGAAGGCATTTCCCCTCCTTATTAATAGTAGAGGAGAAATTAAACTTACCATGAAAAAGGGGGAGCTTATAATTCCTTGTATGAGCCCATGTGATTCTCCTATCCTTCCAGTAAATAAATTAAATGGAAAAGGTCAGAGATTTGTACAAAGTCTCTGAGCTATAAATAAGCTAGTATCCCCAGACATCCTATAGTTCCAAATCCACAAACCTTATATCAACCATTGCTGTGACTGCCAATATTCTCCAGTAATAGATTATGTAGTGCCTTTTCAGCATTCCAGTAGAAAAAGACAGTCCATACCTCTGCTTTCAAGAAGATTAAACTTGACTTGGCCAGTAATGCCCAGGGATTTTATGAAGAGTCACACCTGTTGTCTTAGATACTAAAAGCTGATTGAAATTATGTCAAATTTTCTAGATATTCTACTCTAATCCTACAAGAGGGTGATTTGGTTTTATGCTCAAGTCTAGAAAATCACTAGACTCCCAAAAAGACATAACATCTCTATTACAACATCTAGCTGGAAAGGCACATGGATACCAAAGAACAAGCTCTGATTCTGTTTACCCCAGTGAAATATTTTGCTTCCAATATTAAAGATGGGCTGCTAATTAGCCGAGAAAGACTAAGGAATCCTATCTTTTCCTCTAACAAAAACAACAACAAGAAAGCAGGTTAAAGGATTCCTGGGTTGGACTGAATATTGTCACAACTGGGTTCCAAATTTTTCATTAATGGCCCACCGTCCAGATGTCTTATTAAAATGAAATTGACTCAGTGGATGAAGCGTTGGCCTGCAAACCAAGGGGTCCCAGGTTTGCTTCTAGTCAAGGGCAAGTGCCTTGATTGCAGGCACATCCCCGGTAGGGGGTGTGCAGGAGGCAGCTGATGGATGATTCTCTCTCATCAATGTTTCTAGCTCTCTATCCCTCTCTCTTCCTCTCTGTAAAAAAAATTAATAAAATATATTTTTAAAATAAAATTGACCTGATTCAATTTAGTGGAAGTAAAAAGAGAAACAAACTATAAAATCTCTAAAGAATTTTCTAAAGCTTCCACTCTGGGACACATTAATTATAGAAAATTTAACTAAAAAATAAAGATTATAGACCTATAGGTTGTTATAGTCAGCAACTAGACAAACTAGACAAAAGGGCCCTTCCCTGCATAACAGCCATTTCTGCTACAGACATGTTATGCAAACAAATAAACAAAAGGTTGTTATGGTCTCTCTTTAGTTTATGTTCCTCATTCTATTAAATCTCCACTGAATTCTCATCACATTCAACTCTTCTGTCAGCTGATTGGCTCTTGCTTACTGCAATTAATTTCATGTAAGCTCAATATAAGTCTCAACTTTGCTACTTTCTTTGCAAGATAAAGACCTCCACAAATATGTCTTGCTTATTGACCACATTCTTATTCCTAGGAATGGTTTAAGGAAATGCCTTAGTAATGCTGACTTAATTGGTTTACAGATGTGTTAGGGGCAGAAATACATATTGGGGATTAGCTATTGAGAAGGCTAAAAGGCTAATTCCAATGTAACCCTGATATTTGGGGGGCTAGCAATCTGAATCTGTGCCAGCAAGCCCAATGTACAGATTACTTAATTGATAACCTTTAATTAAGTCATTTCCCCTTTCTCCACAAACTGCTCTTGCAAGACCTGTTACCTAAATGCTTACATTACACAGAGGCCATAAAACATGACAGCCCCTGGAAGGAGTTTAAGAAATGTTATTACATCGTCTCATGGTGAGCTGAGACTGGGGTGTCAGCCCTGCAGGGGTGGTTAGGTTCTCTTATATAGGGTAAAAGTATGCAATATAGGTTCAGGGTGTGGGTGCATGAGTTGGTCAGGCAGAGGGGAGGGCACGACTTGGTCAAGGGAGTCAAGGGTGGAGAGTGCAGAGATTAGTCAAGATTGAAATCTCCAGAACATTTATTCTAATATTAACATATATATGTATATTTAATCATAGGCATTATTATTAATTTTTATTTGTCAAAGTTTCCCATATAATGTTTCAAGCATCTTTTGAAATTTAAACCTTGTGAAGGTTGCCAAATATATTTAACCAAAAGATTATATTATAAATAATTATAAATTTAGGTAAAAGAAATGTATAGTCTACAGTAATAACTTTAAAAGATGTTAATTATAAGACAAAGAGAGAATATTAAAAGTGGCAAGACCAAAGCAGGTAGTTACCCATAAAGAAGCACCCATATGATTGTCAGCTGATTTCTCAACAGAAACCATGCAGGCCAGACAGGAATGGCAAGAAATATTCAAGGTGATGAATAGCAAGAACCTACAGCCAAAAATACTCTACCCAGAAAAGCTATCACTCAGAATCAAAGGCCAGATAAAGAGCTTCACAAATAAATTTAAGCTAAAGGAGTTCATCACTGCCAAACCAGAATTATATAAATTGCTGAAAGGGTTGTTTAGGAAGAGGAAGAAAATAAAGAAAAATTATGAACAACAAATACGTAATTATTAACAAGTGAAACTAAAAACCAAGGGAATTAAAAAAACATGATGAACAATATTAACTGTTGAATATAATAGAATCAGAGGTATGGAAGGGAGTGGACTGATGATTCTCAGGGGAAAAGGGGAGTGGGGGGTGCGGGAAGAGACTGAAGATAAACTGTGCACCTATGGATGAGGACAATGGGGGTGGGGAAAGGGCAGAGGGTGGGATAGGAACCTGGTGGAGGGGTGCAATGGAGGGGGGGAAATGAGGAACATTTGTAATAATATGAATAATAAAGATTTATTTTTAAAAAATAAAAAAATAAAAGATGTTAATTATACTTAAACTGGTTTTAATATCTGGACTATAGGATCTTATTTAATTTTTCTGTAGGCTGGCAAGATATTATACCCTAGTAGTGCCATTCAGAGGCAGAAAACACATTATAGATAATATATAGACAAATACATGAAGACCATATATATGATTCAAATTACTAATTTTGTAGAGAAGACACAAAATTTTTCATTTGCTTCTGATTACTTTTATAGAGCCTAGAAAAAGGGAGAAAATTTCCCAAATACCAAGCAGAAAGACCTATTCAGACTTTTGATGAAAGTGTTCAGGGCTATGAATGAGTGGTGGAAACAAAGAAAGTCTAGGCTCCAATCTAAGGGTTTAAGCAACAGGAGAGAGCCTGGGCAGGGCTGCTTTGGCTCACTGAAAAGTTAGAAACCCTGGTGACCTAAGATGCAACAGGAAAGGAATGCGGTTGTTAGAAATACTAGGAGAGAAGTCCCTTCTGACTCACCCGACCCTGTCGTCCTGGTGTTGCCCAGGAATGGTCATGGGGGGTGGTGACTCCATATCCAGAGGGCAGGTTTAACTTTTTTCTCAGCATCCGGCCTTTTGAGAAAGGACTTACTCCCAGCTGGACAGACAGATTTCCCTCACACCCACAAAGAGCAAGAGCAAGTAATGAAAGCAACTCTGAGTCCACTAGGGAGAAATCAGGTGGAGGAAGGGCTCTGGAGCCTGACTGATGTTTTTAAAAGCTTAAACTTTTACAAACTTTAACAACCTTTAATAAACCTTTCTACAATTTGTATAAACCTCTTTTTATCTATTTAGAAATAACCATCATTAGAATAACTCAATTTTGATCCTTGTCCTACAAAAATGTGTTTTTATTATACTTTATCCCTTCTATTCTTATAACTATACAATGTCTTTTTCCACTTAATTTGAATTTTTAGTTCTTAGAAACCTCAACTTCCAATGATAACCAAAAGTAAATAACCAGTATTCCTTCTATTGATATTTATGAACACACTTTAAGCATACTCTTACTTTCAAACTTTAAGCATACTCTTACTTTCAAGAAAATGCACCTGCAATAAAGCACACAACATTACATCAACAGTTCCAAATGCACTTCATAGATCTCCTGTAATAAAAAGCTAAAATGCAGGCAAACTTAAGACTTATCTAGCAATTAATGTTTTAACATTTTATGTTATTTTAAAACATTTAGATGTTCAATGACTTTTATTATTTAACCTAGCAATTCTATGAGGTTTTAAAGCCAATTATTATTCAAGCCATTTCCCTGATAAATGTTGTAACAGGAATAGTATGGCCTTGACAACTTTTTTTAGGAGACTGGAGAAAAGGTGGGGTGGGGGGAGGGCAGGGGGAGAGCAGGCCCTGCAGCCTCTTTCTCAAGACTGCAGCCTCCAGCCACTTGGAGTCAAAAGCACCACATTCTTTCCTTGGAGAGGAGGGGCCGTATTCTTCCCTGTAGCTTCTGAAAGGCAGGGCTAAAATTGAGATTCTCAGATGGCAGTTGAGGGGTAGAGTGAAAGTGCAGCATTGAGGATGCCCATCCCCCAGTGATCAAACAGGTTTTGGAAGAAAGAGGCCTTGGTGAGAGAGTAAGCAGCCCCCAGGCCTACAAAAAATGTAATTGTCTTATCTGTCACTTTAAGGGCCACCGTGGTGGCTCCATCCCTTCAGTGGTGATTCTCTTAGTGGGGGCCTCCTGGAACGTTGGCCATTGTGTTGGTAGGTTTGTTAGGTCTGGTCAAATAATTGAATCCATACTTCACAACTGACATTCCCTCTTTTTAAAAAAATATATATTTTATTGATTTTTTTTTTAGAGAGAGGAAAAGAGAGGGATAGAGAATTAGAAATATCGATGAGAAGGAATCATCGATTAGCTGCCTCTTGCACCACCCCCTACTGGGAATGTGCCCACAACCAAGATACATGCCCTTGACCAGAATCAAATGGAATCAAACCTGGGACCTTTCAGTCTGTAGGTCAACGCTCCATCCTCTGAGCCAAACCGGTTTCGGCTGACATTCCCTCTTGCTTAGACCACATTCCACTTACTAAGACCATTATCTCTCCCCTCGGGACTTTCCTAGGATCCAACCACCCAGAGAATTCTCCACCCAGAAAAAGCCCACCTAGCGTCCTTTAAAATCTCTGACTTCCTGTCTCTGAGTGCTGGAGTAACTTGGGGGCTCAGCCCATCTGGTTTGTGGATGATCATATAAATTCCTCACACTGGCCTCATGCGGTCCTCCTTCAGTGACCCTAACAGGTTCTGGTTCTGGGGACCGTCCAATCCCCAGGACAGTCCCTCTACTGGCTGAATTTGTGGCAGACGGGGCTGGCCCTTATACAGTGGTGGCATATGGCTAAAAACTGAGCTGTTTGTTTCTATGCGACGGCTTTCTTCCTCTTTCCCTGCCCAGTCTTAGTTGTTAAAAAAATAAATAAATAAAACACTGTCAGTAATTTCTACCAATTGCTCAGTGTGGGTCTGAGGTCCTAAGGCTAGTTTTGGCTAACTTTTTCCTATTGCCTGAGGCTGTCTATTGGGTAAAATGTATCCCCAAAGTGCTGGGTCCAGCAGACCTGAACAATTCCTCTAATATGCTTTTACTTATTATTTTCCTTAAAGAATATTTTAGGGTTTGGTTGATAATGAGCTCTGATCCTGATAGTGGTAGGACTGTTGAGTAGGTTTTTGCAGTTTTGCAAACAAGTGCCTGAAGTCTTGTGGCAAAGAAAGAGTCCAAGGGGCAACTGCTCTGGGGAAGGGGGTGGGTGGGAAAGCAGGCTGCCCTGCCTTGTGAGAGGCAGGCCGTTTGCAGTGACTGTGAGGCAAGGTTCCTTTAGTTCATTTGAAATGGTGGCGATACACTCTCTATAAGTTTTCCCTAAATCCCTTGCTTGGTAAAGGATTGCAAGTATTAGCAAAACAAACTTAATTGGAGAACAAACAGTGCTACAATTTAGAGGTTTGTTGACAGGCCAGAATTTCCTGTGTCTCCCCCTCCCCCCCCACTCTCTCCCCCCACCTCTGAGATGGTATTGGGGCTGAATGGTCAGCTGAGGTTCCTCAGGGTGGTTGAAAACAAAGAAGAATGTGATAAGCAGTGCAATCCTGAAGAGAGAAAGGCCACTTTGGAGAAGGAAGGAGGCATGAACATGGAGAATCTCTGACCATTGCTATCTCGGGCCAGACGGGCTCATTATCATATTGGGGCCAAGCCAAGTTGCAGTAGAAAATGAGTCATTTGGGTCTGACATCAGCTGTGAGGTTAAGATGGTTAAGATTGCATAAGAGGCAACCCGAAGGGGTGCTGGTTCCTCAAAATGGGTTGGTGTGGTGGAGAGGGGAAAGGTGAGCAAGAAGTGTATCCTGGAGGTGAGAAGTCCGAAGGGAAGGCATTCCAGCCTTAGTCTGAACTAAGCAATGGAAAGAAGAGGAAGGCTGATCACTATGTTAGGCATTACACTAACACAGGGTAGCCAGGGACCTGGTTTCCCAAGAGTGGACCCTCCGGCCCCATGTGTGAGTATTTTAGTGAGGCAAAAGCCAGCAAATCAGAGAATCTCTTATCGAGTGGCCGGTGTGGTCGGGAGAAGCTTACAACCAGGAGTGGGGGCTCCCACGAGCTCCCTCCGCTATCCAGGTTCTCAGCACCAAAATGTTGTGTTCCTGCCAAAAGGAGCCAGGCCAAGAGACGTTGTGAGAGTTTAAGAAATTTTATTTCATTCTCTCACAGAGAGCTGAGAACAGTGTGTCGGTGTCAGCACCAAGGGGGTGGTTAGGTTCTCCTATATGGGGTAGAAGAATGCAGTATAGAGTCAAGGTGTGGGTGCAGAGTCAGTCAAGTGGAGGGCAGGGCATGAGTTGGTCAAGGAGTCAAGGGAGGAGAGTAGAGAAGTCGGTCAAGCAAGGGGGATTCATCTTACCTTGCTTCTGCAGGCACCAGCTATCTGCTCCAAGCTATGGGGAAAGGCTTATAACAATATATATTTCAGAAAACTTGTCCAAGCAGGGGAGAGGAAGGGAAGTTCACCCTAACACTAGATTATTGGCTTTATGAAACCAAAATCCTAGGACTTTTGAAATGCAAATATGTGGACTTCATGGAGAACTCTCATCTGGGTCATTTTTTTTAAATGCAATTTTTTTGTTCCGAAACCAGATAAAGATTCTACAAAGAAAGAGAATTACAGGCCAATATCCCTAATGAACATACGTAGATGCTAAAATCCTCAACAAAATATTTGCAAATTGGATCCAGCAATACATTAAAATGATTCTACACTATGACCAAATGGGATTTATCCCAGGGATGCAAGGCTGGTACAATATTCGCAAATCAATCACTGTGATACATTACATAAACATGATTACAAGACAAAAATTACAAGATCAGATCAATTGATGCAGAAAAAGCATCTGACAAAATCCAATACCCTTTTTTAAAAATTAAGTCTTTATTGTTGAAAGTATTGTTAGGGGCAAAAATAGAATATTGGGAACTAGCTATGGTTATGGGAATTATTAAGCATGCTTTGTTAACCATAATTGCCTGTGTTAATTAAAGAAAGGACATTCTGTCCTGGCTGGGAGTTGAACATTCCCAGGACCTGGGAATCAACGATGGAACCATTTTTACTCAAGAACTGCCTAATACCATGGAAAGATTAACAATCTTGCTGTAGAAGCAATGGAGTTCCACCCCAGCCTCCTACTTCCCCAAGCCTGTAATCCTTCTTCCTCATGTAATTCTATCCTACCCAATATAAGCAGCTGGATTATGGGGGGCTGCAGATCAGATTTTTGTGGATCACCTAATGTTTTCCCATACTGCCTGGCAGTATTGGAATAAACACATATGATTCAACCCCGTCTCTGCTTAATTGGTTCAAGTAGTGATCGGAAGCACGGACCCATTGATTGTCCTGTTACAGTATCACATGTGACCCCTTTCCCCCACTATTGATCCCTTCCAGGGTCAATTACTTCCCACCCATTCACTCTCCCCCACCTTCCCTTAGAGATTCCACAGTCTGTTCTATGCTTCTTTGTTGCTGGATCTACTTTGTTCATCCGTTTATTTTGTTTATTAGATTTCACATAGGAGTGAGATCATGTGATACTTGTCTTTCTCTGACTGGCTTATTTTGCTTAGCATAATGCTCTTCAGCTCCCTCCATGCTGTCTTAAAGAATAAGAGATTCTTTTTCTTCTTCTTCTTTTATTTATAATGCACACATACCAATGAAGGAAAGCAGTCTTCTGTCAAATGGTGAAGGTTCTTAAGTAGCTGATTTTGGGACCTACTACAATGGGAAGATTTGCTTTGTTGCCTTCAGAAGTTGGGTCTATTTATCTAACACTTCTGCTGCTTTTTTAAATGGGGCTTCTTCCTCCTGGGCCTGTTTCTCTAATTCCTTATGATATACAAGCTGGCGTTGCAGGCAGTTTATGCTACTCTTCTGTTCATCCAGATATGTTTCCAGGAAGCATATGACATCAGATTCACTCTTGGCAGAAACTATGGTCTTCGTCTAGCAGGATCTAGCTTAACTTGTTCTCCAGCTTCAGGGCAGACTCTAGAGCTTGAATGCTGGTTCCCCAGTTATCTATCTCAGGGATCTTAATCACTGGAAGGCAGATTTTACTCATATCCTCTTAGATATTTTAGGATTTGCTTTCCATGTTCCCTCTTCACCTCAGCTTGGTCTTCAAAGAATGTAACAAAATGAGGTTCTCCTAGGTCTTCCATGGAATAACAGGCCACAGATAAATGAGCAACACTTACATGCAGCTCATAAGATGCCACGTGATTAATAGCAACACTACACTCTTCACAGAGGAGGTGCTTGGCTACCGTCTCAGCTTTAGAAAAAAAAACAGGCATAAACAGTGCTCAAGAGCCTTTTTTTTTTTTTTTTTTACGGCTACATAGTATTCCGTGGTATAAATACACCACAGCTTTTTATTCACTCACCTACTGATTGTCACTTGGGCTGTTTCCAGATCTTAGCTATTGTAAATTGTGTTGCTATGAACATATGGGGTCAATAGCTTTTTTTGATAAAAGCTCTCAACAAAGTGGGATCAGACCTCAACATGTAACATATGTGACAAACCTATAGCCAACATCAAACTTAATGGGCAAAAACTAAAAACATTTCCCCTAAGAACAGGAACAAGATAGAGATGCCACCTTTCACCATTCCTGTTCAATATAGTACTGAAAGTCCTAGCCATAGTGATCAGACAAAAAGTAAAAAAAGAAGGCATCCAAATTGGAAAGGAGGAAGCAAAATTCTAATTATTCGCATATGACATGATACTATACTTAGAAAACCCTAAAGATTCCATCAAAAAACTACTAGATTTAATAAATGAACTCAGCATCATTTGGGGAAAAAATGAAAAAGGATCCTAAGTCAAATTTATAGACAATATTCCTTTATTAACTTTTGGTCGAGAATATATTTGTATAATTTCAGAAAACAACTCCGAGACCATGTGGATTCTGGCAACAGAGAGGAATTGACAGGACTACTCCAACCATGAAGACAGAGGAGAAGCAGTCCAGAGATGGAAGTCGCTGATGACACCTTACCATAATAGCAATCAGCAGCTGTGTATCACTGCAGGTTGCCCAGGACCAAACCAGAGAGGGTTGGACCTGCATTACCACCATTTTCCCACCATCCAGAATCAAAATAGCATTGCTGACACATACACATAAGGAACTGTTTGACATTGAAATTGGGTCTCAAAAGAACTGGTGGCCCAGTAAGAAACCCACTACAGACTGATTCATATGTTTTTCAGCATAACAATTATTGTTTGTCTCATTTTTGATTCTTATAAGTATATTTCCTGTAGGACATGATCTCACTCCTCTAGGGGAAATGGTGAACAACATAGACTGATGAACAAGAACAGACCCAGAGATAAGGAGCCATGGGTCAGACTGTTGGACCTCAAAGGGAGGGTGAGGATAAAAGGGAGAGATCAACCAAAGGACTTGTGTGCATACATATGAGCCTAACCAGTGGTCGAAGACAATAAGGGGGTAGGGACCTGAGTGGGGGGGGGGTTGGAATGGGGAGTTGAGGGCAAATATGTAATACCTTAATCAATAAATTTTTTTTAATTAAAAATGAGAAATTTTTTAAAAATCCCATTTACTATTGCAACAAAAAATTAAGACTCTTAGGAATAAACTTAACCAAAGAACTAAATGGGACACTTGGAACACTATAGGATGTTGAAAAAAGAGATAAAAGAAGATATAAACAAATGGACGAATGTACCATGTTCATGGATTGGTAGAATCAACATAATTAAAATGTCCCAAAACAATCTATAGATTCAATGCAATCCCTATTAAAATACCAACAGCATATTTCACAGATATAGAACAAACACAAAATTTTATATAGAACCCCCCCACACAAAAAAAAAACACAAAAAACCCCAAATAGCTTCAGCAATCTTCAGAAAAAAGAATAAAGTTGGAAGAATAACAATACCAGATATCAAATTATACTACAAAGCCACTATACCCAAAATGGCCTGGTACTGGCACAAGAACAGGCATATCAATCAATGGAACAGAATAGAAACCCCAAAATCAACCCTAGTCATTACACTCAATTGGATTAGAGACAGTCTCTTTAATAAATGGTGTTGGGGAACTCACAACAAGATGGCGGCAGAGGTAAAAGCCTGACTGCAGCCGCACTCAACAATTTCAAAAAATACAACTAAAATATAGAGTGGACACTATCCAGAACTACAGGAAAGTCGACTGACTGGGAATTCTACAACTAGAAGGAAAGAGAAAACCAGAAGGAAAACCAGAGGAGCTGTAAAAGCCTAAGGTACAGAGACACGGTGTGCGCGCGTGCGGGGAGAGGACGGAGCCGGAGAGGAGGGGCGGCTGAGTGCCTGGCTGGCGTTCCCTAGCGGGAAGGAGATAAAAGCTCCAGACCGTGCTGAACCCCAACTCCGACTGCACTGAACCCCAGTTCTGGGCGAGACCCTGGGGTCCAGGCTCATACAGAGGGAACCTGGGCTGTAAGGCAGAAGCTCAGCGGAGTGGCGAAAAGCAGAGCCCCTGAGTCGCGCACATTGTGCGCAGAGGAGGGACTGTTCGCTGAGCTGCTGGATTGCCCCAGCAGGAAGGACTCAAAAGCTCAGGAATGTGCTGAGCCCCAGTTCTGACTGCACTGAACCCCAGTCCTGGGCAAGACCCTCGGGCTCCAGCCTCATACAGAGGGAATCTGGGCTGTAAGACAGAAGTTCAGGGGATCAGCGAAACGCAGAGCCCCTGAGTCGCGCACATTGCACGCACAGAGGACAGACTGTTGTTTGGGCCATGAGATTGCCCTAGCAGGAAGGAGACATAAGCTCCGGACTGTTCTTAACCCCACTTCCAACTGCTCTGATCCCCAGTTGTGGGCTTGTTGGGGGAGAGACTACACTGTCTGGTAGCAGGTGAAGCTCTAGGGCACCTTTCTCTCAGAAGTGCTTGCAGCGAGTACCAAAGGACACTAAGGAACACTGAGACTCAGGAGACTCAGAGGGCGGGGCTAACCAGAAGCCAAGGCTGTAGGCTCCACCCTGAAACTCTGCCCCATCCAAGCTGAACTCAGAGAGGCTTTTGCAGGTTTCCAAGTCTAGTGGAATAAGGTTGTCTCCTGGCATAGACACAGCTGATCCTCCCAACCTACCAACTCAGGGAAGCAGCGAAAATGCCGAAACGAGGAAACAGATCACAAACAAAAGAAATGGAGGACAAAAAGCGACTGGATATAGAGTTCAAAGCCACGCTTATAAGGTTGTTCAACAATCTCTTAGAAAAGGCGGATAAAATAAATGAGACCTATGAGGATATGAAAAGGGATCAACTAGAAATAAAGAATACATTCTCTGAAATAAAAAATATTATACAGAGTCCTAAAAACAGATCGGAAGATTGCAAGAATCAAGTCCAATATTTGGAACACAAAGAGCCAGAGGACACTCCTCCGCAGAAGCAAGAAGACAAGAGAATCCAGAAAGTTGAAGATGGTGTGAGAAACCTCTGGGACAACTTCAAGTGAACCAACATCAGAATTATGGGCATCCCAGAAGATGACAGAGAGCAAGATACCGAAAACATATTGAAAGAAATAGTGACAAAAAACTTCCCCCACCTGGGGAAAGAAATAGACTTACATGTACAGGAAGCACACAGAACCCCAAACAAAAGGAATCCAAAGAGGACCACACCAAGACACATCATAATTAAAATTCTAAGAGCTAAAGACAAAGAGAGAATATTAAAAGCAGCAAGACAAAAGCAGGTAGTTACCTATAAAGGGGCACCCATACGACTGTCAGCTGATTTCTCAACAGAAACCATGCAGGCCAGACGGGAATGGCAAGAAATATTCAAGGTGATGAATAGCAAGAACCTACAGCCAAAAATACTCTACCCAGCAAAGCTATCACTCAGAATCAAAGGCCAGATAAAGAGCTTCACAAATTTAAGCTAAAGGAATTCATCACTGCCAAGCCAGAATTATATGAATTGCTAAAAGGGGTTCTTTAGGAAGAGGAAGAAAATAAAGATAAAAATTATGAACAAACACGTAACTATCAACAAGTGAGTCTAAAAACCAAGGGAAGTAAAAATCATGATGAACAATATTAACTGGTGAATATAATAGAATCAGAGGTATGGAAGGGGAGTGGACTGATGATTCTCAGGGAAATGGGGAGTGGAGTGGGGCGGGAAGAGACTGAACATAAAATGCACCTATGGATGAGGACAATGGAGGATGGGGAAAGGGCAGAGAACTGAATGGAAACTTGGTGTAGGGGAGCAATGCGGGGGGGGGGGGGAGAGGAACATTTGTAATAATATGAACAATAAAGATTTAGTTAAAAAATAAATGGTGTTGGGAAAATAGGAGAGATACATGCAAAACAATGAAACTAGATCACCAATTTACACCAACACAAGAATAAACTCAAAATGTATAAAAGACTTAAATGTAAACCATGAAACAATAAAAATCCTAGAAGAAACCATAGGCAGCAAAATCTCAGACATCTTTCTTAGCAACATATCTACAGATACATCTCCTAAGGCAAAGGAAACTAAAGAGAAAATAAACAAATGAGACTACATCAAAATAAAATGCTTCTGAACAGCAAAAGAAACCATCAACAAAATGAAAAGGGAGCCCACTGCATGGGAGAACATGTTTGCCAATGATTCACCCAATAAGGGGTTAATTTCCAAAGTATATAGGGAACTCATAGAACTTAACAAAAGGAAGACCAACAATCCAATTTAAAAAATGGGCAAAGGGCCTAAACAGACACTCCTCCAAAGTGGACATACAGAAGGCCAAGAGACATATGAAAAAAATGCTCAAAGTCACCAATCAGCAGAGAGATGCAAATTAAAATGACAATGAGGTATCACTTCACACTTGTTAGAATTTCTACCATCAACAAAGGACAAGTGTTGGTAAGGCTGTGGAGAAAAGGGAAACCTAATACAGCACTGGTGGGAATGTGGACTGGTAAAGCCCTAAGGAAAACAGTATGGAGTTTCCTCAAAAAAATTAAAAATGGAACTCCCATTTGACCCTACTCCTAGGGATGTATTCTAAGAATCCTGAAACATTAATCAGAAAGAATATATGCACCCCTATATTCATAGCAGTGAAATCTACAATAGCTAAGATCTGGAAATGGCCTAAGTGCCCATCAGCAAATGAGTGGATTAAAAACCTGTGGTACATTTATACAATGGAATACTATGCAGCTATAAAAAAGAAAGAACTCTTGCCATTTGCAACAACATGGATGGACCTGGAGAGTATTAAGCTAAGTGAAATATGCCAGTCAGAGAAAGACAAGTATCACATGATCTCACTCACATGTGAAACCTAATGAACAAAATAAACTGATGGACAAAATAGATACAGAGACATAGAAGAATGGAACAGACTGTTGAATCACAGAGGGAAGGTGAGAGAGGCTAGTTGGGTCGGAAGAGATCAACCAAAGAACTTGTATGCATAATCCCTGGACACAAACAACAGGGTAGTGAAGGCCTAGGGCAGGGGCTAGAAGAGGTCAATAGGAAAAAAAGGGGGACATATGTAATACTTTTAACAATAAATAATTTTCTTAAAATAATAAAATAAAATGCCAATTTTTGGAAAGGCATTCTTATAAAAAGACATCCAAAAACCAGTTTGGCTCAGTGAATAGAGTGTCGGCCTGCAGACTGAAAGATCCCGGGTTCAATTCCAGTCAAGGGCATGTACCTTGGTTGTGGGCACATCCCCAGTAGGGGGTGTGCAAGAGGCAGCTGATTGATGTTTCTCTCTCATCCATGTTTCTAACTCTCTATCCCTCTCTCTTCCTCTCTGTAAAAAAATCAATAAAATATTTTTTTAATGAGAAAAATTCCATTAAAAAAAAGAAGAAAAAGGACAGCCATCTAAGGAAATCATTTAAACTTATTTCAGCTATTCCTTTCTAAATTAGTAAATTTAATCAAGTTATTAAATGTTTAGATATTTTGAAATAACATGGAATGCTAAGACATTGATTGCTAAGCAAGTCTTGAGTTTGCTTGCTTTGGCTTTTGCAGAGAGGCTGTGGACTAATTTTGGAGCTGTTAATAAATGTCTAGTGCTTTGTCATAGATGTGTGTGTCTTGAAAGTGTGTTTGCCAATAAAGAAACCTATGTTTATAAAGGTTATAAAATTTGTTCATAAAAATCCATCTAGGGAATACTGGTTTCTTACTTTTTGGTTATCATTGGGAATTGAGGTTTCTAAAAATTAGAAATTCTAATTAAGTTGGAAAGAAATTATATGGTTTTGGTAATAGAAGGCCTCATGAGGTATGAAGATTCGTTTTTGAAAAAAAAAGGAAGAAAGTGAGTACTTCTAAGGATAGTTACTTCAGAATGGATAAGGTTTTGTGAAAATTGTAGAAAGGTTTGTAAAAGGTTATAACAGTTTTAAGTCTATAAAGAAAAAAGAAACCAGCCTGGTTCTCTCCTGTTGCTTTAATTCCTTGTGTAGTAGGCAGTTAGACAGATATGAGAAAAACAAGGACCAGGTACAAGAAGGTCACCAGGGCAGAAAGCCCTGGGTGCCTAGCAAAGGACAATTGTAGGGTGGGACCTCCTCCCCAGGGTGACCTTTCTTCCCCTAGTATGTTGCTGGTCATGTGGTTTGCATCTCCTGATCTCTCTTCCTAGAGGCCTCAGTTGTAGTGCAGCCCCAGGCCCAGAGAAGCAGCACAACCGGATGTGCAGAGCTGTGGCTGCCCTCAGGACCAGCTGCATTGAATAATGACCCGCTGCCCGGATGCAGGGCCAATCAATCGGTGGAGACGTAGACCTTGAAAGGGTCTGGAAAACTGCTGAATATTCTGGAAAGCTGCTGAATATTCTATTGAGATCTTCCCCCAGGGACCACCCTGAAAATCACCCTTAAAACTCTTAAGATGGAGGACCCAGCAAGCTCTCCCTTCTGAGAGCACAGCCATTCCTTTGCCTTCCGCATTCCTCTCCCACTCCCCCCAGGCACATCCCCTTTACCTAAGCTCCAAAGACCCTTCTCCTCTGCCACTATCACTCGTTTCCTAAGCCTGTTTCTTCTATTAATTACTTTTTCCACCTCTGTGATTTTATAAATAAATGTTCTCTTATAGTTTGAGTCTTGACTCTGAATTCTTTCCTAGCTATACTGAAGAACTGAGGTTGCTGAGCCCAGATCTGGTCTGACCCCACTGGCCTAACACCTAGTGCCTCTCCAACCACACCCAACACTTACTAGTAAATTGGAACCAATACTTTGTTTCCACCACTCATTCACAGACCTTGAAGCTTTTATTGAGTCTCAACAGATCTTTATGCTTGGTGGTTAGGACCTTCCCTCCTCCTTTCCAGTCTTGTTAAGAATTAGCAAGGGCAAATGGAAAAAAAAATATTGTATTTTCTCTGCAAAATTAGTCATTTGAATTAGGTGTATAGTCTTTGTGATATGTGCTTGTCTGTATTATATGTGGTACGTTTTATGCCTAGACGGCATTATTCTAGAGTATGATATTTTATTGGCCTAAAGAGATTAAATACTTATATGGGTCAAGCAGGATCCTATGGTCTGAACAAAATATTTAATAGTAAAACTGGTTTAAATTTTATTATTGTCTTTTAAAGTTATTACTATAAAATATGTGTTTGTTTTACCTAGATTTTAAAAAAAGTTTATGATATAATCTTTTGGTTAAGTATATTTGACAACCTTCTCAAAGTTTAAACCTTAAGATTTTTTTTGAATGAGAGTTTGATGGGGCTGGAAATACAATATTGGGGAGCAGCTATAATTGTAAGAAATGTTAATCATGCTTCGATTGTTTTGTTCATTCTAATGTTTTGTACATTCTAATCTATCTGGGCATTGCACTTGAGACCTGGGAGCTCCCTGGAAATCTAATCCACTGTCATCCTGGGAAAGCTGCCTATTATCATGGAAAGATTAACACCTTTGCCGTGTTACCCAAGGGGCCGTGTGCCCTGGGTGAGCCGTGTGCCCCAGGAGGGACGTGTGTCCAAGGAGGGCGGTGGGACCCGGGGAGCCGTGTACACTGGGAGAGCTGTGTGTCCCAGGGAAGCGGTGGGACCCAGGAGGAGGGGGTGGTGTGAACCGGAGGAGGAGCGGATTCTATTCTTGTGGTCCTGAGACATTTGGACAGTCTGCAGCCATTAGCTGCACTCTGTTGTATTTCCCTACAAAAACAAATGGAAGAGAGTGTCCCATTTGAAATGCATATACAGAAAAAAGGAAAAGAGAAGGAAAAAAAATCTAAGGAACAGAATAAACTGGTGAATATAGTAGAATCAGGGGAGTGGACTGATAATTATCAGGAGGATAAGGGGGTGGGGAAGCAGTGAGAGACTGGATTGAAATCGTATAACCAATGGATAAAGATAATTGGGGGGAGAGGGGATAATGGCAGAGGGTGGGAAGGGAACTGGGTGGTAGGGAGCTTTGGGGGAGAAAAAGGAGAAACAATTGTAATAATCTGAGTAATAAAGATTTATTTAAAAAAAAAAGATTAACACCTTTGTTGCAGAAGTAAGAGCCCTCAGCCCTTTGCCTATTGCCATCCCTTTGACGACCTCCAACCCTTTGCATACCCACAGGCCTTTGCAAATCTCCAGCCCTCATTACCTGTAAACTGCCATTCAAAATATCCTTTTGCCTACTTCCCCATATAATCTTTGTCTTTCTGCCCAATAGAAGCATCTGGCTTACGGTGGGGGGCAGAGCAGGTTTTTGTGTATGACCTGCTACTCTCCCATACTGTCAGCATTGTTAAAATAAACACTCATATATGACTCAGTCCTGTCTCTGCTGAATTGGCTCCAGTAGTGACAGGTAGCCTGGACCCACTGATTGTCCAGTTTATATGTTCTGGCAAGCAGGAAGGGATGTAAGTGAGGTACTCCTCTGGGTTGAGTACCGGGGATCCCACTTGCTGCCTGGACTGGGGGTTTCTGGAGTTAAGGCCTGGACTCTTATTTGCAATTATACCAGGAATTTTTCCATCTTGAGTCCCAGCCATAGCCTCAGCAATCCCTATAATCTCACTTAAGACCTAAGTCGAATCTAGCATTTTTGTATGGCAGGAATCAAGTGTGTTTGTATGGTATAGAAGCATTTACTGCCTTTATCTGGGCTTACAGCATGCATTTACTGGGTGAGCCTGATCAGGTCCAGGAGGCAAGAGACCTCCAGTGCTCCTGAGCCCTTAGTCAGGTCCACTCTGGGACCAGACATTGTTCTGCTTCAGTGGTTTTTAAACACAAAGCATTCTGAGATTGCTGAGTTTGCAAGTCTGACACATAGGCCTTCCCTGAGCTAATAACATTAGTGTATAACCCCATTTTTATGCACACATCCCCCTCTTGGTGATTTTTTCATCCACACACCCTCTTTTGGTCATAAAGCAATCTAAAGGATGTATTGATGGCCAATCTTTAGTTTGTATAACGGGGTCTCATGGTGCTAGGATGGCTCATTCCTAGGAAGTCTCAGTGTCACTGTTTGTCTTGCTGAACAGGATGGACTAGTGGGGATGGTGCAAGACCATAACCTTAGGTGGCATTGAAGATCAGATTATTATTATTATTATTATTCAAAATAAAAAAGCAGGTGAATGAGAGGCAGTCATATCCTATATGTCCTTGTTTAAAAAAAATTCTAGATCATTTCTAATTTTTGAACCACCATGATCTGAGTCTTTTTGCTGCTTGTCTTACATTTTGTTTTTCTGCATCTAGTATAGCATTTACATACCAGGAACAAGAGCAACAATATTAAATAAGGAATACTGATTTGGAAATGTCTAATACTATACAGGAAAGTTCTGAGGGAAACAAGCATCCCAGCCAACCAAAAACCCTTTACATGTATTATCACAATTTTTTATTAATTTAATTATATGTTTTCTTTTTTTATCCACGGTCACTTATACCTTATGATATGTTTGGCCAGATGAATTAAAAATTCTATACAATTTCATTAACATAAGTGATAATCAGAATATCATTGTCTAGGAGGTGGGAAAGATTAGCAGGTACCCATGTTAAATTTTTCATATCTAATGGAGGGGGGTCTGAGGAGACAGCTATTATGTCCACTAGAAAACCATAAGTAGGATAATCTATCTATATAAAAAGCCAGCAACTAGAATTCCATAACTACAAGAATGACAGGTCCCCATGATGCCCATGGTGGCCAACAAATAATCCGCTGGATCAGTGGCTGCCCCACCACCCAGCCAGCCCCACCCCTGATCTCTACCCCCACCCTAATAGGGGGTGGGGCTGGCCGGCCAACTTCCTGCAGCCCCTCCCCCTGGCCAGCCCCACCCCCAATCGATCCCCACCAGGGTCAGGGCCCACCTGCCAATTGCCCACTGCCCCTACCCCCAGCCAGCCTGGCTCTGATTGAGGCCCAATCGGGGTGGGCTGGCTGGCCAACCCCACCAACCTCCCCTCCTCCAAATAGGCCCAGCTCCAATCTGCCCTGATTGAGACTGGGCCAGTCAAATTCCACCCTTGCACAAATTTGTACACTGGGCCTCTAGTAACAATATAAAAATCATTTTATATACATTCAATCAATAACAGTTAGGTGATGTAAGAATAAGGTTTGAGCAGTATCAATCTGTTAGCATACAGGCCTTGTTGATGTGTTAGGATAGCTGTCTAACTCCATGGTCGGCAGCTTCTCATCCTTGAGATGAAGGCAAGTGTCAGAGACGGGGCAGATGTCCATTTGTGATTAGGTTCCTGGTAAGGTAAGATCCATTTTAACACTGTTGGAGAGAGTCTTGAATTGATGACTTTCCCAATGGACAAAAATCTCCTGGTTGTAAGTTGTGGTCTTTGAAGTCTTAATCTCCTGGGAGTACTATCAGATCCTATAATAATGCAAAATGTCTGCTTTTTAGTTTTCCTTCTATTTGGAAAACAAATGGATTTAAAAATTAGCAATATATTAAACAGAGTAATAAGAACAACCCTCATCCTCAGTTCTTCAGTCCCATAACCAATTTTGCTTATCCTGATTATTTGCCTGTATTTTCGTGAATTCAGTTATTCCTTGGAGTTCTATAAATCTTCTTCCAGATCAAAGATACCACCTGCTTAGAAGCCTGCAATTTAGAGTAAGGCAGAGTCCTTTACATGGGTTTTTCTAAAGATGTAACATACCTACAATGGCACCAGAGTACAACAATGGCTGCCTGTAAATGACAAAAGTTAAAGTGGCATGGTGATGAGTGGGGAAGGACATGTAATGAGAATAGAGCCACAGATGTCTAAGAATCATTCGCCTTACTAACTGCAGATAAGAAGTTTTCTTATGGACCCTGGCAAACTGGAGGATGATACAGGCCTGTAAAAGATAAGACATCTCCAGGTCCAGATGGGTCCATTACTCAGAAAAGAAATAAGTTTTGAGAACAGACCGAGGACAGGGCACGCTTTGATTTGGTTGCTGCGCCTGGACCCTGACCCCCTCTGGAGGTTTTTCTCAGGATTTCTAACCATTCTCCAATCCCAGGAACGGGCTGAGCTGTCTGTAACATCATAGAAGATTAGCCACCTCGTTATCAAACTTTGAGCTTCTGAAGACCGGGACTGCAGACACTACCCTCCCCTTTCCCTGTTACACTTGCAGTTCTTGTGTATATAACCAGCCAAATGGCAAGAGGGGGTCAGAGCAGATGTTTGTGGGTGACTGACTGCTCTCCCATACTGCCAGCAGTATTGGAATAAACACTCATATATGATTCAACCCTGTCTCCACTTAATTGGCTTAAGTGGTGACAAGGCAGTCTGGACCCCTTGGTTGTCGGTTACAGTTATAGATTTAATTATAAACCGAGTGATAAACACACACACACACACACACACACACACACACACACACTTTGCTTTTCTATAAGATATAACATTATAAGACAACAATTTCTTGGTAAATAATAATTACTGTAAAAAAGGCATAGAGAATACTATAAAGTCTACATGTATTTAGATATAATACACAATTTCAACATACAAAGAACAAATAATATGTAAGATTTTAAAACATTGTACATGGCTTATTGGAAGTGTATATTGAACATTGGAAATAAATCATAAACTCCCCATGTGTGGACCACAGATATTTGAATATCCCTCCCAGATGCCCCAGCAGGGAATCATCATTCTTGGCTTGTCCAGTGTCACTGATTGGACACCTACTACCCCTGACAGTTTCCTGTTTGAATTTGCTCTGAATCTTTGCAAGTTCCTTTCTAGAGCAGACTGAAATTTCTAGAACATACATTTTAATAAAACATAATTAAACAAATAGAACACACTTATTGTTAGAAGACTCCCGGAAGTTAGACTCCCCAGAGCAAGGACAATGGGCCAGGTAGAGAAGCTCACCAGGGCAGAAAGTTCCAGATGCCTAGAAAGGGGCAAAACTTGGAAAACAAGAACCTCACCCCCAGAATAACCTTTCCTCCCCTAGCATATCAATGGTCAGGCAGTTTAGGATCTCTGGTCTTTTCCTCCCTAAAGATAGCATCTAGGCCTCAGTTGTATTTCAACTCCAGGCCCAAAAACCAAACAAGTGGTGCTATGGCTGCCTCAGAACTAGCTTTCATCTCACAAGTCACTCAACAGGGTGCATCAGCCTTGGGTATCACATACAAACTCCAGTCAGCATCTTTTTAAAAATATATATATTTTATTGATTTTTTTTTTTTTTTTACAGAGAGGAAGAGAGAGGAATAGAGAGTTAGAAACATCAATGAGAGAGAATCATTGACCAGCTGCCCCTTGCACACCCCGCACCGGGAATGTGCCCGCAACCGAGGTACATGCCCTTGACCGGAATCGAACCCGGGACCTTTCAGTCCACAGGTCGACGCTCTATCCACTGAGCTCCAGTCAGCATCTTAAACACTGATTGTAATTAATATTATATTTGGCATGTGCTAAGGATTCCCCCCCCCCCCCCCCCGCATTCCTTCTTAGCAGGAGACAGAGTTCTACACAAAACATGGATGGCACCCTGGGACGTGCTTCTCATCACTCCAACTGCTCTGAAGCTGGCAGGGATAAAGCCCTAGATCTATCACACCAGAGTAGGATGGGCACCAGAAGGGGAAGCGGGAGTGATTAAAATCAAGAGTGATTATAGCGGGAGTGATTATACCTCAAGGAGGAACCCAGGCGGAACAGACCTTTCTGTCTTGCCTCATAGGAGTTGGGACCCCTATTGCTAATATACAACTCATTCTGTTCATTTTGGGAAGAAAGTTACATATGGGGAACTTGATGTGTTGGGACCCACTGCCCGGAAAAAGGATGGAAGGATGTTTTCTCTAAAGGTTGTTGCAGTAGCTCCCTATGACGAGAATATCTGGCTTTCACTGGGTGTTCTAGTTATTGTCTTTCAGTATCTAATAACTACAAGATGAATTGTTCTGATAAGTTCACCTTCTCTTATACTAAACTGCTGGCAGATAGGTTTCTGATATGTGGGGTTTATTCATATATCCTTGCCAACAGCACCAGGGTTCCTTGTTCCTTTGGATGACTGGCAGAAGATAGAATATTAAGAATAATTACTAACAGCCGAAACCGGTTTGGCTCAATGGATAGAGCATCAGCCTGAGGACTGAAAAAGGTCCTGGGTTCGATTCCGGTCAAGGGCATGTACCTGGGTTGAGGTCACATCCCCAGTAGGAGGTGTGCAAGAGGCAGCTGATCGATGTTTCTCTCTCATCAATGTTTCTAATTCTCTATCCCTCTCCCTTCCTCTCTGTAAAAAAAACTCAATTAAAAAATATATTTTTTTAAAAAGAATAATTATTAACAAATAAAAAGAGAAAAGAAATGTTAGAACTGTAGGGCAATATAATCCTTCATGTCCATTTGTAAGCCTCCCGCCCCAGGAGAACAACAACAACAAAAAAGACCAGAAAAAAAGACTTGCTGGACACCAGGAGTCAGACCATGTAAGGAATTGAAACTGTCCTAAAGACACATCGGATTGCACATCCACATTCCATCCGCATTCCAAGCCCCTTGGTTTCTCCCTCGGCTGTCCAAACAACCGCAGGGCTCTGGGCGCTGGCTGACCAAGCCCTATGGGTGCTCTGTCAGAAGAGCCTGTTAGTTTAATTACAGTTCAGTTGGGGTTTCCCTATGGGGCTCCTGCGGGTCATAAGGAGTGACCTCTGACACTTTCACAAAGATTCTTAGTCACCTAAGAACGCTCAAGATTTAAGATTCAGGGCGGAGGGAGATGTGCCCCTTTACCTTAGGAGCTAAAAGAGTTCAGCTCTCATTTATACAGCAAAGGTTTCTGCTCGGACTCTCAGAAAGCATTTCCAATTGAAAAGCCAGAGTTAAAAACCAGAGTTAAAAGCCACCCACTTTTCCTCCTGCCTTGCCTTAAACTTAGTTTCACCTCAAGGATTTAAAAATACAGCTCAAATAAAGTCAGACCCTCTACCACAAGCAAGGGAAGGTCCTTGATCCAAAAGACAACTCACCCAAGTTTACCCAATGGACAGGGGTCAGAGGGTTCAGCAGGTCCTTTGCCAGATCCTAGCACCAGATCCGGGTCTGCAGGGAGGTCCTGGGTGAGCTTCTCTGGATTCCTGCTGCACTATGCCAAGTAATGTTAATGTAAGAATCATTCAAACCTGTGAAGAATTTTTTTGTGAGGTTATTTGAGCCAAACTGTCAACAAATGTCTAGAAGCAGATTCTCAATGAATTAAGATAATGCTCCAGAGAATGGCAGTTTCACACCTTGTTTTATATATATATAAAATCAAAAAAGGATATATAAGCAGGATACATGAAATCCATTGGTGATAGATTAAGGAGGTGGGAGAAAGCAAAGCAGGGAAACCTCTAGGATTGAATAAAAAATAAAATTATAGAAACATACATCTTTTACTTAGGTGGGCAGAATAGTTATTAACTCAATAACAATTAGGGGATTTGTTGTCTCCATAGAATGGTTCCTGTGCTTTGAGAAGTCTGGGAAAAGGAAATTTACTTTTCATTGCAATTATATGCTATCATAGATGGAAAAAGATAATAGACAGGTTCAGTTAAGGTAAAGATTGTGCTTTGTTAGGGAAGATACTGACCTAGGACACAACTACCCACCATAAAGTGCTTTTTAGTTTAAAAAGTTTTAATTTCAGACTACCTTTTGGGGTTAGTTTAGGCCTCTGAGTTTGCAACACCACCACACAGGCTTTCCCTGAGATGTTCCTAGTGGCAGTGTTTGTGCAACACAAAAGCAGACATCCTCAGTGCACACGAATGACTAATTCTAGAGAAATAAAATGTGGTCCATTAATACAATGGGAGACTACATAGCGATGAAAATGCAAAAGCCATAGCAGCCACTCATGTGTACATGAGTGGATCTTGGGAACATAATTTTGATTGAACAGAGCAAGTAGCAGAAAATTCAGTGTACTTTCACTTTTATGAAGTTCCAAAAGACTCTAAATGAACTATATCATTTTTCAGGGAACAGCATGTGGTTGAAAATAATAAAGGAAGGAAACTATTTTGAGTACTGCTGCTGGGAGGGGTGGGCTGGGGTGGGCTGGGTTGGGTTGGAGCACACAGGACCCATGGGGTTCTGGTTCTCTTTGTCTATACACTGAATGAAGACACATAGTGGGTTTTTAAAAAATTGTTCTCCATGCCCTGTGCAGATGTTATCAATGATAACATCTTTTGAATATATTCAATATGAAATACAAAACCAAAAAATGTTTTGAGTTTTTGGTCCACTTTTTTTTCTTAATCCTCACCTGAGAATATGTTTACTGATTTTAGAGAGAGAAGGAGAGAGAAGAGAGAGAGAAAGAGAGAGAGAGAGAGAGAGAGAGAGAGAGAGAGAGAGAGAGAGAGAGAAACATTGATGTGATAGAGAAACAATGATACGTTGCCTCATGCAGGACCAGGGATTGAACCCACATTCTAGGTATGTTCCCTGCCTGAGAATCCAACCTGCAACCTTTTGATGTTCGGCACTCTAACCAACTGAGCCACCCAGCCAAGCATCAGTCCTACTTTTTAAGAAGAAAAAAATAGTTTGCCAAGTAGGCTTAGTGGTTGAGTGTCTACCTATGAACCAAGAGGTCATGGTTTGATTCCAGGTCAGGACACATGCCCGTGTTGCGGGCTTGATCTCCACTGTGGGATGGGCAGGAGAAGGCTGATCAATGATTTTCTCTCATTGATGTTTCTATTTCTCTCCCTTTATCCCTCTCCCTTCCTCTCTGAAATCAGTAAAAACTTATTTTTCAAAAGCTCCAGTATAGACTACAAGTACAGAACAGATCTTTACTATATGCTCTTGATAATCAACTGAGTCCTTAATAAATATAGACTTTACAAGAAGCATGACAGATTTGAGAACAATCCATAATAAAACTAAGACACACACATAAGGATGGCAAGTATGGCAGGTATAAAACAAATGGATGATAATCAAGTTGCCTCATGCCTGGGGAAACCTCATTTTATTTACTTATTTTTAAAATATATTTTATTGATTTAAAAAAATATATATCTTATTGATTTTCCACAGAGAGGAAGGGAGAAGAATAGAGAGTTAGCAACATCTATGAGAGAGGAATATCAACCAGCTGCCTCCTGCACATCCCCTGTACATGCCCTTGACCGGAATCGAACCTGGGACCGTTCAGTCCGCAGGCCGACGCTCTATCCACTGAGCCAAACCGGTTTCAGCAGGAAATCCCATTTTAAAGTACAGAAGAAAACATTTAAACATTCTTATGGCTCTTTAGGAATTCAGGAAGATTCCTTGATGAACTCTCTTGAAAAGGCACAGTCAGAACAAGGAAGAATTCACAGAAATTAGAAATGTACACAGAAAAATTCAGTGTAATTGCTGAATAACCAGAAAGTAATTGCTCAGAGACAAAACTGAGGAAAACAACCACAACATGAGGGAGAAGACAGAGATGGGATGTGAGACTGAAGTGGTGTCGGGATAGGTGCACATTTGTTTAGAGTTCAGTGGGTACCAGCTCTGCTCTGATGTGTTACTTCTATGAACTCATCTAGTCTCAGCTCTATGAGGAGTATATGTTTTCCCTAACAGTTACTAGGAGAGTGAGAGGATTTTTGTTGATGAATTACAGTTGAATATGATAAAATAATTTTAAAAAATCTATTGAGATCAAAATGTTATACTTTAGTCTGTTGACATTCTGATATTAAAACGCACTTGCATTTCTCATATGAACCCTACTTGGTTGTGATAACATTTTTTATGAAAATTTTTTTAATGTTGACATTATTACAGACTTCCCCAGGTCATAACTTTTTGTTTGTTATTAATTCTGAATTTGACTCACTAATATTTTATTTGATTTTATAGGTATTGGTCCATAATTTTGTATCTGCTTTGGTATCAGCTATATTAGCCTCAAAAAAAATGAGTATGGAAATGTGTTTTTTTTAAACCTTTGAATTCTCTAAGAGAGTTTGTTGAGAATGAACTTTAAGTTGAAGATGTGTTAGCACTCACCCTTGAAGACTCCAGGTTCTGGCATTGTTGTGGTGGCAGAGAAACAATACTGGCTCTCATGTTAATTTATTTAATGGTCAATGGTCTATACATATTATCCATTTTTTCTTGACTCAGTTTTAGTGATTGACATTTCTCTAGATAACAGTCCATCTAATCTAAGTTTTAAAAAATATTGGCATAGCCCTAACTGGTTTGGCTCAGTGAATAGAGCATCGGCCTGTGGACTGAAAGATCTCAGGTTCAATTCTGGTTAAGGGCATGTACTTTGGTTGCAGGCACATCCCCAGTGGGGGGTGTGCAGGAGGCAGCTGTTCGATGTTTCTCTCTCACTGATGTTTCTGACTCTCTATCCTACTCCCTTCCTCTTTGTAAACAAACAAACAAACAAACAAAAAATATTGGCATAGCCCAGTCAATGTGGCTCAGTGGTTGAACCAAGAGGTCACAGTTCAATTCCCAGTCAGGGCACATGCCTGGGTTGAAGGTTCAATCCCTGTAAGGGGGTGTGCAGGAGGAGGCCAACCAATGATTCTCTCTTGTCAATATAAATATAAATATAAATATTTAGTTGTTGTTGTTATTAATCCTCATCTGAAGATTTTTTCCATTGTTTTTTAGAGAAAATGGAAGGGAGAGGGAGAGGGAGAGGGAGAGGGAGAGGGAGAGAGAGAGAGAGAGAGAGAGAGAGAGAGAGAGAGAGAGAGAGAGAGACATCGATGTGGGGAGTCTCAGATGGGACCAAGCCAAGGATGGGACCTGCAACTGAGGTACATGCCCTTGTTGGGAATTGAACCCAGAACCATTCAGTCCATGGGCCGACACTCTATCCACTGAGCCAAACCAGCTAGGACAACAAAAAATATACATTTTTTAAAAAATATTGGCATAGATTTCATGGTTGTCTCTGATAAATTATAAAATTTCTCCTATATTACCCTGATACATGTTCTTTAAATTTATATAAATATATCTATTCATCCCTTTCTCTCTCTGTCTCTCAGCACCATAGTTTGGAAGTGAATGGTACAGGATGGAGGGAAACACATAACAAAGATCCTTGACTTGACTTTATGCTCCTTTGAGCCCTCTGCTCAACTCAGACTGACCTTGGGTATGTCTCCGTTCCAGTGGAGTTCAGATTTAGCAAGAATCCTGCTAAGGCAGTTTAGCCAGAATACTCACTCTTGATATCTGATCAGCCACCATATCTGACCATCTCCTCATCCCTCAGCATTCCCGGTAATACCCAGTTACGCTGGCCTACCTCTGATAAGAATCCTGTTAGGTCCATTTAGCAAGAATTACCCCACCTTCCTGGTAATTTTCCATCCAATGATGGCCCATCCTGCTCCTTGGCTGTAAATCCCCACTTTTCTTTGTTGATTTGGTATTGAGCCCAATCTCGCTTCCTTGTTGCAAACCCCAGTGCAGTAATCACTCTGGATAGAGTGCCTTATGGTCTTTCACAATTGAGAGAATAATTTTTTAACACATATAAACAAATACTAAGTACAATATGGTCAAGGAGTGATAGAGGAAATTCCATAAATGGGGGTCTGGGGTTATACAGGAATCAATTAAATGCATGATAGGGTTTGTGAGGTCCAAGAACTTGGAAAATATTGAGAAAGGTGGTAGTACCCAGGCTTGGTGGGGAGTTGAGCTCAGGCAGTGCTAAGCACTGTTAAGTCCAAACTGATAGAGGGTGTTTGGGGCAGTTCATGTGCACATCGTAAGAGGGAGCAAATACACTTCTGGACGTTCCCTCACAGATATTCACACTGTTTCAAACATCCACAGAATTCACTGCAACCACATCCGAATGGTCATTGAATCGGTGCCACTTGAGTCCCAGATACAGGAAACAGCAATTGAGTATTTGCTGCTGTACAACAAAGGCGTCCCTTTCTCTAGCCTGTAGTGGAGGTACAGCTACTAACCCCAAGCTCAGGCCTTTGAACATTTTAGGGTTCTGTCCGGACGATGAATTTCTGGGTCCAGTTTATATTTGTTTAAAATAGCACAAGTTGAGTTTAGCTGCAAAGGGGGCTGTGTCAGCTCATGGAATTGGAAGTCTGGTTACAAACTCGGCTTGGGCAGGATGTGGTCCAAGCAAGTCTCCAACAATCTCACTGCATCTCCTGACAGTGAGGGAGGTGATGGTTTAAAAGAAAAAAATAATCAGTGGTGGGAATGGGCAATGTAGAGCAAAGGAGAGGAAGATGTTGTAAGTTTTGACCTTGGACTCTGCAAACTTTACATCACTTTATTTCCGGTCCCTCCTCTATTCCCAGTGCTGCGTGCACTTCATCCTGTGACATGGTGTTGATGATGGATGGGTGAGGCATGTGACTGAAATTTTAGGGACCAGTGGTCTTCAAGGACATGACCCTAGATGTGGCTCCTGGACCCTCTCATAGAGGCCTATACAGAGACATGAGGCTGGAGAACTACAGGCACCTGCTCTGAGCAATAAGGACAGATTCCACATCTCACACAGCTCCTTGTGGTGGGGTCTCTATCTCCTCAGGTGTCAGGGGCTGTGGGAGGCTTGAAGTGCCCATAAAGGTCCCAAGCTCATAACTTTGGGTCTAAAATTCAGGAACCAGGGTGTATGAATCCCTAATAAACAGAGGAATAGATGTTCTTTTTCCAACCTGGGCAAAGATTTTTCTTTTTAAAGTTGTAAATGCGTAGTTTCTGTGGGTTGCTTCTGAAGTCTTGTCTTACCTGACTTTGAGAAACTGCAAAGATCCTGTGTGGCTAGTACTAAATTTGGGGTAATTTATCTCCTGCATTTTTACAGGCCCTTATGGCTTCCCTCATTCTTATTTATTTATTTATTTACTTACTTACTTACTTATTTACTTATTTAAAATATATTTTTATTGATTTCAAAGAAAAGGGGAAAGGGAGAGTTTGGAAAACCGCCTATTGTCCTCACTAGCAGAGAGGTGTGGACTAGGAGCCCGGAAGACTGGTAATCCTTGAGCCCTGGCAAAGGTCAGAGCTATGCACCCACTGCTTAGTGGACACAATGGTAGCTGAAGTAACTTCCCGACCAGACAGTCACGTAAATCATTACTGATAAGATAGTCTAACTGATAACAGAGTCTGTTACTGGAAATTGCTTGCCTAAGGGCTGTAGGTGTATCCCAAATTGAATAAAAGGATGGCAAGGCCAGAGCCTAAGTGGAATCCCTCCTCTTGGGGTGGGCTCCTGCCTGGCTCTCCCAATTTCCAAATCATTATTTCTTGTTTCATGCCTTTCATTTGCACAAGGCCCCTCTTCCAGATCCCGAACAAACCCTGAACCCTGAACCACGCAGAACGTGGGTCTTCACAGGAGAGATAGAAACATCATTGATTTGCTGTCCCCTGCATGGCCCCTACTGGGGATCGATCCCGAAACCTGGGCACTTACCCTTGACTGGAATGGAACCTGGTACCCTTCAGTCTTCAGGCCAGACTACCCACTGAGCCAAACCAGCTGGGGCTAATTTTACTTTTAAATGTAGTGTATTAGTTGGCTAGGTTTTTTTTTTCTCTTTTCTTTTTAAATATTTTTTTTTGATTTTTTTTTTACAGAGAGGAAGAGAGAGGGATAGAGTTAGAAACATCAATGAGAGAGAATCATTGATCAGCTGCCTCTTGCACACCCCCTGCTGGGGATGTGTCCACAACCAAGGTACATGCCCTTGACATGAATCAAACCTGTGACCTTTCAGTCCGCAGCCGGGGGCTCTATCCACTGAGCCAAACCGGTTTCAGCTAGGTTTCTTTTCTATTACAAAGTTTTACAAACTAAGTGGCTTAGAACAACAGAAATTAATTATCTTACAGCCTTGAAGGCCCGAAGTTCAAGATCAAGGTTTTGTCAGGATTGGTTCCATCTGAGGCCTGTGAGGAAACATCTATTCATATTTCTCTCCAAGCTTCTGTGGTGTTCCTTGGCTTGTGGCAGCATAATTCCAACCTTCACATGGCCTTCTCCTTGGGTCTCTGCCTCGGGGTCCAAATTTCGACTTAAAAACACACACACACCATTGTTATTTATTTCAGAGAGGAAAGGAGAAATGGAAACATCAATGATAAGAGAGAATCATTAATCAGCTGCCTCCTGCACGCCACCCACTGGGGATCAAGCCCACAAACTGGGGCATTTGCACTGACCTGAAATTGAACAGGCCCTCCTGGCTTATAGGTTGACACTCAACCACTGAACCTCACCAGCCAGGCTAAATTTCCTCGTTTTATAAGGATATCAGTCATATTGAGTTAGAGCCAATCTTAGTTATATCATCTTAACTAATTGCATCCGCAATGACTATAATTTCCAAATAAGATCACATTCTGAGGTACTGGAGCTAGGACTTTAATACAGGAATTTGGGGAAGGAGGGACACATTTCACCTGATAATACAGCTACTAGAAAACTTAAAATTGAATATGTGACTTGCCTCATGTTTTGATTAGACAGAGCTGGTCTAGGTAGTCAGTAAAACAGTGATGACTGTTCACCCTGGTCATGATGAGGCGTGTCCATGCATTCCATACCAATTCACTGATAGTTTATTACATGCATCAGCTCTAGAGGTCTAGCATAGGATAGTCAGCCAAAGCATATTCCCTCCTACCCCCCTGCTCAAGGCACTTGCAGTTTAGTGAGGGAGGCAGAAAACAGTCAATAACCACACAAATATTTCACTGCAGAGTGGGCTAAGTGCTATGAGAAACAAGTGCAGGCTTAGTGATGCTGAATTTCACCTGTGTCCTGTGCTCTTGGCAATCAGCAATGGTTGGGAGCTCACCCACCCTTCCACCTCAGTGGAAACGGCTGACTGAGAGGAATGTCCCTTCCACGTATCATTTAGATAAGACTCCAGATGGCCCCTTGTTGTCTTATGACAAGTCCAGACACAGACCCCACATTCCCATTTTTGTCTCATGAATGAGCTCTGGTCTTGTCCACGGAGCAGTGGGAGCCGTGAAGAGCACACCATTGTCTGACCTACAGTTTGAGACAATCATGGTGCATCTCCTACTTGGACTCTCCACTTGTCAGTCACTTCCGGTTGATCTCTCAGAGTTTCTAAGGTGCCAGAGAGAGTCAGCCATGCTCCATGTTGGTGAGAGTCTCCAATAAAAGTGCACCCAGGTGTACTGACATTCTGGCTGCTACACATTGCTGCTCACAGGCCTTTACTACCAGTTTTTGAGGATAGACATTTTTTTTTTAAATCCTCACCGGAGGATATGTTTTTCCTCATTGATTTTTAGAATGAGACTGGGAAGGGGAAAGGGAGTAGAGGAGAGAGAGAAACATAGATTATTTACCTCTCACATGTGCCCCTACCTGGGCTAGGGAACCTGCAACCTAGGTATATGCCCTTTGGTTCACAGGCCGACGTTGTAACCACTAACCACCAAGACAAGCCTGCCAGGGCAAGTACTCATGTTTTTCCATGTGTTCCAGGCACTGTGCAAAGCCCTTTACACACATTTCCTTATTCAGATTTTACAACCACCCTATGAATTAGATGCTATTACTATTTCAATTTTTAGGATGAGAGGTTAATTTGACTGATGGCTCACAGCAAGTGAAAGAGAGAGCAGGGACTCAAGGCTAGCTTTTAGGATGAGAGGTTAATTTGACTGATGGCTCACAGCAAGTGAAAGAGAGAGCAGGGACTCAAGGCTAGCTGTGTTCTAGCCCAAGTCCACGAAACCCACAATTCTCCAAGTTATTAACCTACAGTATGTCTGTTTTTCTTGACTAGATCCTAAGTTCCCAAAGGGCAGAGACTGGGTGTTAATTGGGTTTGAAACCTGACCATATGGTAACTGCTATGAGCTCTATCCTGGTGGACATTTAGAATCTGAGCCCTCCAAGGGAAATAAGGACATTGCTGGCTATGGGAGCAGGAGGAGCTAAGGCTAGAGTTGGCAATGGGTGTGGTCCTTGGGGTGGAAGACAAGTGGGCAAAGCAGAATTGCACTGGAGTGGAGCCGTGGGTGCTGGCTGGGGCTGGCCAGTGATATGCTTGAATGCCCTGGGGGATTCTGGGAGTGCTCTGCACACACAATAGAGGACATGTGACTTTAATGCTGCAGTCATTGGGGACAAGGACATTGATGGCAGTAGTGCTGAGGAGTTAAGAGAAACTAATGGATATCAATCTAATTCCACTCTTTAAAAAATTCAGCTTAGGGGAATAAAAGGGAAACCAATCTTAGCTTAGCATCTGTTTAGTGTCAAATGTCATGTTGGGTCCTCTTCTGCAGATGGCCACCCTCAGTGATAGAGCCCAAGAAAGGCATTAGATAAAAGGATCAGGAAAGTTTGTAGCTGATCTAATTCCACAAAGGTTAAAGCATTGAGGACAGGATTTAAGTAAACATCTGACTACCAAGTGCATGTTATTTTCACTGCAATATGCTGCCTTTGTTGGCACTGTTAAATGCCAGGTTTCTGGCACAAAATCAATAAGGAAACAGCAGCCTTACCTGACACACTAGACCATATGTTTTTGATTGATATTTTCAGAGCATTTCACCCCAAAGCATCAGAATATACATTCTTCTCAAGTACACATAATACATTTTCCAGGATAAACCACATATTAGGCCATAAAACAATCCTCAATAAATTTAAGATTGAAATAATATCCAACACGTTATCTGAATAGTATGAAACTAAGAAGAAAACTGAAAAACACACAAGTATATGGAGGCTAGCTGAAACCGGTTTGGCTCAGTGGATAGAGCATCAGTCTGTGGACTCAAGGGTCCCGGGTTCGATTCTGGTTGGGGACATGTACCTTGGTTTGGGGCACATTCCCAGTAGGGGGTGTGCAAGAGGCAACTGATCAATGTTTCTCTCTCATCAATGTTTCTGACTTTCTATCCCTCTCCCTTCCTTACCATAAGATAGATATAGTGACAGTAAAGCAACAAACAGACTGTCTAATTACAGAGGGGAGGGGAGGGAGATATGGGGGAGATAAGAGATCAACCGAAGGACTTGTACACATGCATATAAATATAACCAATGGACACAAAACTCTGGGGAGGGAGGGCATGTTTGGGGGGGGGATGGTAATATATGTACACAGATAATAATTTAATTAAAAATATTTAAAAATTAAAATTAAAAAAATAAATAAAAATGTATTTTTTTAAAAAAAGTATATGGAGGCTAAATCACATGTCACTAAACAATGAATGGGTTAAAAATTAGATCAAGAAAGAAATTAAAAGATACTTTGAGACAATGAAAATAAAAACACAACAACCCAAAATCTATGGGACACAGTGAAAGCAGTCCAAAGATTAAAATTCATAGCAATACATGCCTACCTCAAGAAACAAGAAAGGTCTCAAATAAGCAGTCTTACCTTACACCTATAGGAACTAGAAAAGGAATAACAAAGAAAGCCTAAAGTGAGTAGAATGAAGGAAACAAGGTCAGAGAGGAAAGAAAAGAAATAGTCTAAAGAATACAAAAGATCATTAAAGTCAAGAGCTGGTTCTCTGGAAAAATAAATAAGATTGATAAAGCAAACCAGACTCATTAAGAAAAAAAAAGAGACATAAAAAAAGTTAGAGGATTCAAATAACTAAAATCAGACATGAAAGAGAAGTAGCAACTGATACCACAGAATTATAAATAACTAGAGGCCCAGTGCACAAAATTTGGCAGTCAGACATCCCTCTCACAATCCAGAACTGCTGGCTCCCAACTGCTCACCTGCCTGCCTTCCTAATTGCCCCTAATCACTTCTGCCTACCAGCCTGATCACCCCCTAAACACTCCTATGCCAGCCTGATTGATGTCTAACTGCTCCCCTGCCAGCCTGTTTGCCATCAACTTCCCTCCTCTGCAGACCTGGTCACCCCTAACTGCCCTCCCCTGAAGGGTTGATCGCATCCAACTGCCCTTCCTTGCAGGCCTGGTCCCTCTCAACTGCCCTCCCTTGCAGGCCTAGTGCTTCCCAACTGCCCTCCCCTGCTGGGCATCTTGTGGTAACCATCTTGTGTCCACATGGGGGCAGAATCTTTAACATATGGGGGCAGCCATGTGTGTTGGAATGATGGTCAATCTGCATATTACTCTTCCATTAGATAGGATAGAGGCCTGATGCATGAGTGGGGGCCAGCTGGTTTGCCCTGAAGGGTGTCCTGGATCAGGGTGGGGGTTCCCTTGGGGTGTGGGGCAGCCTGAGCTACGGGTCTGTGGTGGTTTGCAGGGCAGCCATACCCCCTGGCCGCCCAAGCAGAGGCCCTGGTATCTGGAATTTATTTACCTTCTACAATTGAAACTTTGTAGCCTAGAGTGGAGCCACGCCTTCTGCTCGCTCTGTGGCTGACAGCCATTTCTGTTTGGATTTGTTTACCTTCTATAATTGAAAATTTGTAACCTTAAATATTACTTACAAGTATATGTCAACAAATTTAAACAATCTTTAAGAAATGGATAAATTCGCCCAAACCGGTTTGGCTCAGTGGATAAAGCATCGGCCTGTGGACTGAAGGGTCCTGGGTTCGATTCTGGTCAAGGGCATGTACCTTGGTTGTGGGCACATCCCCAGTGGGGGGTGTGCAGGAGGCAGCTGATCCATCTGACTTTCTGTCCCTCTCCCTTCCTCTCTGTAAAAAGTCAATAAAATATTTTTAAAAAAAGAAATGGATAAATTCCTAGAAACATATAATATTCCAAGACTGAATCAAGAAGAAAGAGGTAATCTGAACAGACCAAATAAACTAATGAAATCTAAGTACTATTCAAAAACTCCCAACAAACAAAAGTCCTGAACTGGATGACTGCACAGATGAATTTTAACAAACACTCAAAGAAAAGTGAACACCCATTCTTCTCAAACTATTCCCAAGAAATTCAAGATAAGAAAGACTCATAAACTCCTATTATGAGGCCAGCATTATCCTAATTTAAAAACAAACAAACAAACAAACAAACAAACAAAAAACAGATTAAAACACTACAAAGGAAGAAAATTATAGGACAATATCCCTGATGCAATAATTCTCAATAAATATTAGTAAACTGAATTCAGCAATACATTAAAAAGTTCATAAACCATGAACAAATAGAATTTATTCCTGGGATAAAAGTTTGCTACATTATCCACAAATCAATAAACATGCTATACTATGTAAATAAAATAAAGGATAAAAATCATTTGACCATATAAATAGATGCAGAAAAAGAATTTGAAAAAATCCAGCACCCACTTATAAAAACTTTCAGCAAATACAGGGAATACAGGAAACATACCTCAACAAAATAAAGGCCATATATGACAAACCCACAACTAACATCATACTCAATGGTGCAAAAATAAAGTATTTCCCTAAGATGAGGAACAAGTAGGGATGTCTATTTTCACCACTTTTATTTAATATACTTTTGAAAGTTCCAGCCACAGCAATCAGACAAGAAGAAGATCTATAAGATATTCATATTGGAAAGGAAAAAGTAAAACTGTCATTATTTGCATAAGACTTGATACTCTATAAAGAGAAACCTAAGGATTCCACCAAAGATACTATTAGAACTTAAATTAATTCAGTAAACTAGCAGGATTATATATATATATATATATATATATATATATATATATATATAATCATATATATATATATATACATATATATACATATATATATATATAAATCAGTTACATTTTTATATGCCAATAATAAAAACTATCAGAAAGGGAAACTAGGAAAACAATCCCATTTACAATTGCATTAAAAAATACATAGGACTCTAGCTGGTTTTGCTCAGTGGATACAACATTGGCCTGCAAACCAAAAGTTTCCAGGTTCAATTCCAGTCAAGGGCACATATCTTGGTTGCAGGTTTCTCCCCAGCCCAGGCCCTGGTCAGAGCTTGTGCAGGAGGCAACCAATCGATGTGTTTCTCTCTCATGTCAATATTTCTCTCTGTCTTCCCCCCTCTCTTCCACTCTTTCTTTTTAAAAAATATATTTTATTGATTTTTCACAGAGAGGAAGGTAGAGGGACAGAGAGTTAGAAACATCGATGAGAGAGAAACATCGACCAGCTGCTTATTGCACACCCCCTACTGGGGATGTGCCTGCAACCAAGGCACATGCCCTTGACTGGAATCGAACCCGGGACCTTTCAGTCTGCAGACCGACGCTCTATCCACTGAGCCAAACTGGTTTCGGCTCTTCCACTCTTTCTAAAACTCAATAGAAAAATATCCTTGAGTGAGGATTAACAAAAACAACAAAAAAACAAAACACACACACACACACAAAAAAAAAAACACACCTAGGAATAAATTTAACCAATAAATAAAAGACCTATACTTGCAAACTTATAAGACACTAAAGAAAGAAATTGAAGAAGATACAAATAAATGGAAGAATATACCATGCTCACTGATAGGAATAACTAACATCATTAAACTGTCCATACTACCCAAAGCAATCTATAGATTCAATACTATTTCTATCAAAAAACCAATGTCATTTATCACAAAACTAGAATAAATAATCCAAATATTTATATAAAACCATAAAAGACCCCAAATAGCCATAGCAATTTGAGAATAGGACCAAGTTCGAGATATCATGCCATCTGATATCAAACTATACAACAAGAATATAGTAATCAAAACAACATGATACTGGGATCAAAACACACATAGATCAATGAAATAGAATAAAGAACCCAAATAAATATATGGTCAATTATTATATGACAAAGGAGGCAAAAACTAGACTGAAGTAAAGACAGTCTATTTAATAAATGGTGTTGGGAATATTGGATACATGCAAAAAAATGCAATTTAAAAAATGGGCAGACACTTCTAAAAGAGTATACAAATGGCCAATAGACAGGAAAAGATGCTCAACATCACTAATCTATCATTTGCATTGTAGAAATGCAAATTAAAGCCACCATGAGCTATCACTTCACACCTGTCATACTGGCTATCATCAATAAATCAACAAACAACCAGTGTTGGCGAGGATGTGGAGAAAGAGGATGCAGTAGGGATGCAGTTAGTAGGGACACTGTTAGTAGGGATGCAGATTAGTGCAGTCCAACATCACAGGGCCTCAGCTTGGCCGGTGTCCACATTAGCTGGGCAGCCTCTGAAGCAGCATTTCAAAGGTGTTATCTGGGCATCACCTTGTTTGCCAAGTTCCACAGGCGATCCCATGCATAATGGGGTGACCTCCCTATGACAAGAGTTACTGTTTCAGAGCAAGTTGCCCCAGGGTCTTGGTTTAAAACATAAGCCTGAAGGGATTAGAGAGGTACCAGGGGGCGCTACTGTGCACTGTAAGTTAGCACTGGGGAATGCCCTGTCCCACACGTCCCTGGCTAGTGCTCATCCAAACAAGTCCTGCACACTTAAGTCAGGCATTGTGGGGTGGAGAATCGCTGTGGAAAAAGGCAGAGGCCTCAGCAGTTCCTAGGGCCTGAATCTAGTTGGAAGGTGGACGGGAAGCAGAAGAGGGAGGAATGAGGGGAAGGAAAAGAAGGGTTCTGGACATATACCCCTCCCCTGGCCCATGTGACAGGGGTAGCACTCCTAACCACTAACCACGAGGAGACTCACCACACCTGGAAAAGGACAGCAGCTCATCCGTTTCAGGAGAGCAATGTCTGTGAACATTTCTAGAGTGAAAGCTCCTTACAGAGGGAGGGACAGAACAGAGAGCAGACACCATGAGTGCATCCCCTGGCAGGGGCTCCTGCTGGACAGTAAGGAGGGGACAATCCCTGGATGTGGACAGGAAAGAGGGGAGACAAAGACTGGCTGACAGCGCTCTGAGAGGGGACAGCGGGTTTCTGTTGGATCTGAGGAAAGAGGACAGAACAGGGACAGATCAGAAAGTGGAGAGACATGGCCTTTAGAGGTCTGGGAAGGTGTCTTGCAAGGAAGTCCCTGAGTATCAGCAGGAGTCTGAGGACAGTGAATGGGTGAGCCAGCTGGGAGTGCTCAAAATAGAAGAAATAAATAAAAGGTTCAGAGATGCTGAAGTGTGGTAGCTTAAGCTGATGACCTTGACTGTGGGAGATGGTCACACACACCCCAAGGCTTGAGAGATGAAGAGACCTGTTCAGGATCCAAACATTAATACATTTCTCTTGTCCCTCCTAGTCTCACTCTTTTTTAAAAAAAAAAAAATTATTATTGATTTCAGAGAGGGAGGAAGAGAGAGATAGAAACATCAATAGGGAGAGAGAATCACTGGTTGGCTGCCTTCTGCACACACACCCCTGCCCCCTACTGGGGACTGATCCTGGAACCTGAGCATATGCCCTTGACCTCACACCTGGCACCTATCAGTCTGCAGGCTGATACTCTATCTACTGAGCCAAACTGGCTAGGGATCTCACTCTTTTTAAAAAAATACATTTTTTTTTTCATTGATTTCAAAGAGTAAGGGAGAGGGAGAGAAAGAGAAACATCAATGATCAACAATCATTGATAAGCTGCCTGCTGCCCGCCTCCCACCAGGGATTGACCCTGCAACCCAGGCATGTGCCCTGACCAGGAGTGAAATTATAACCTCCTGGTTCATAGGTCGACACTCAATATCTGAGCCACACCAGTTCAGCTCTAATCTCACTCTAAACCTTCTGGATCCTACCCGGCACCCACCAACTCACTCCTGAGTTGACCAAAGCTGCCGAAGGGGAGGATGGGCTTCTCCTTGTCCACCATCTGCCAGGGAATCTTGCAGGCTATAGCTAGTACCAAGAGGAAAGTATGGACAGGAACCATCAAATTGCATCATATGCAATACCCATTCAATACATTACCCACAAACTTGCATGCAACAGTCAAGAGACAATATATCCCAATGGATCCCTACTGTTCCAAAAGGTCACCCTGAAGGACACAGGATACTACATCCTACCAACCATAAAGAAATATTTTCAGCATGAACAAGTAACTGGACAGAGGGTGTCATGTGGGTGAACTCTACTTCATACACAGGACTGATAGCCCTGGACTCTCCTCCATCCCCATCTGCCTCATGTCCCAGGTTGGGTTTGAGCATTTAGTGCAGGAAACACACAGGAAAGACAAACTTCCTAGGATCACAGTTCCCTTCCTGGATTCCTGCCCTGCAGACATTCTCCACAGAGAGAGGGCAGAGGGCAGTCTGGTGGGAGAGACTCAGCAGAGGGAGACCGGTCTCAGTCCAGATCCACGAGCCCCTCCCAACCATGACCCTGAGAAAAAAGGTTCAGAGGTGCTAAAGTAAGTTTCCTAGAACTTCCCAAAGTGGAGCTGGTGACCCTGCACCATCTGACTGCTTCCCTGCCTAATTCACACACATGTGTCCTCATATTGACACCTTGACCACAGGGTGGGGTCTTCTCAGAATGTGAGATCCAACAGCCACTCTGCTTTTTCTTAGATGCTGCCCAATTTAAGTGAATTTGACTAAACTCCAGTTGTTTCCTGAGTGAGAAAGATGGGGGCGGGGAGGGGGAGAGACACACAATGCCACATGCCTGACTGTCCATAGAAACAAGGAATGGCTTTGTTCCTAACTTTAGTAACATAGCACATGTCCTTTATACCAATTTGGTGTCACCCCTCCCTTTACACAACCCTACACCCATCACTTCTGTTCTCTTAGCAGGTCTCACCTTCTCTCTATCCCAGGGAGTCCCTCATTTCAAGCCCACTGTGGCATCTTCCTTTGGTCACAATGTGACCTGATGGAATGTAGAATTAGGTCTATGACCTTCAGTGCTCTTTGGGGCATAGAATAATGATTTCTCATATTCTTTCACCATTTAACTCAAAATCTATCTCATAACTGCCAAACACAAATGGTCCATGAGGGCCATATTTTCAGCAAGTTTATGTTCCCCACCTCCACAAGCCCCCCTTCTGTACATGCTATTGTCTGAGTGTTGAGGAAGGATCCCTGCCCTCTGCAGTGGCAGAAAGGACATTACAGACAAAGGCAGAGAGTGTGGCTCTGCTGCCACCGCCAGCCAGCTCCAATCGTCCCTCACTCTTTTCTAAATCATTCCTGGACTCTGCTCTGCCCTTTCTGGGGTCACTGTCTCATGTCAGTCACCAGTGAACTCCTGGGCAGATGGCCACTCCTCATGGCCCTGCAGCCTGGGCACTAAACTGACCACCAGACTTGCTTCTGCTCTCCCGAGTATTGTGTCTGCTCACACACCCAGTTCCAGGACACCCTCCCCAGTACTCTCGGAGTTGAAGGACTATGGGGTGGCCCATCATTACTCATCTCTAGGTTAATCCTGGAGTGTGAGGCTTCAGTGGAAAGACATCTCAACACAACTATGTGGTTCTGTGTGGCTGGAAGGGACTCAGCATGCCCATCTTCCAGGTGAGACCCCAACTTGGCCAGGCTGTCAGTTGGTCAGTGAGGAGCCAGGACAAGTGCTGGATGGTCTGTGACTCCCAGTCCTGTGTCTCTCTGTGATCAAACCCTGACACTTGACACCTGAGAGTCTGTGCTTTTTCTCTAAGAACTCAACTCTCAGAGGTGCCAACTCCAACTGAAGAAGCCTTTGGAGGACTCAAAGGACAATGTCCTCTCTGTTATCTGCACAGTGGAGTTACCCAAACCCAGGACCACAAGACACAATTCTGCACAAGGACTATGTCATGTTAATGTGTGAACCTCAGACTCAGGACACCGCCTACCTGTGGTTGATCAGCAGTCAGTCTCCCGGTCAGTGCCAGGCTGTAGCTTTCCAAGGACAACAGGACCCTCACTTTACTCCCTGTCACACGGAATGACACAGGACCCTATGAGTGTGAAACCCAGAACCCCATGAGTGCTGCCCACAGTGACCCATTCACCCTGAATGTTCTCTGTGTGTAACTTCTGTCTCGGCCTTCTCAGAAACTTTTAAGGCCTACAGCTACCAGGGATGTAAACACAGGCCACATTGCCTGAGGCTAAAAAAACAAAGAGAAAATGAGAAAAAGGTTTTTTTTTTAAAAGATTAACTAATAGCTCCCCTTACTTAAGGAGCATGACCTCCTCCATCTCCTTAAAAAGTGATTACCAAGGGCAAATATAAATCTTGAAAGTCGTCTCTAAAAATTAATAAAAGGCTTAGCCATCTGAATGAATAAGTTCAACTTATTCCAATTATTATAAGTGAATGTTTTTTTGCCTTGTTGTACCTGTCTTATGGGTAAAATACTTTATTTATTTATTTATATTTTAAAATAAATTTTAATGGTTTGTTTAATGAGGTTATTTCTATACCAGACTATAGTTCAAAAGCAGTTATATTTGTGTGATCTGAAGAGAATGATATACAATCAACAAGACTCATCTTAAATCTTTCTTCCATAAACTTCCCCCATCTTTCTGCTTAGCAATAAAAGGCATTTTTAAGTTCATATAAACACATCCTTTACAACTGCCTGAAGAGACAATTATTATGTAAATTATGTAGAGGCCCAATGCATGAAGATTTGTGCAAGAATGGGCCTTCCTGCCAAAACCGGTTTGGCTCAGTGGATAGAGCATCGGCTTGCAGACTAAAAGGTCCCAGGTTCGATTCCAGTCAAGGGCATCTACCTTGGTTGCAGGCACATCCCCAGTAGGGGCTGTACAGGAGGCAGCTGATGGATGATTCTCATTGATGTTTCTAACTCTATCCTTCTCTCTTCCTCTCTGTAAAAAATCAATAAAAATACATATTAAAAAAAAAGAATGGGCCTTCCTTCCCCTGGCTGCCGCACTGCTTTCACTCTGGCCAGAATCGCCTTTCTACCTTCACTCAGGCCTGGAGCCCCCTTCCCACACTGCCCAGAGGCCCGGAGCTGCTGGGTGGTGCAGGACACTCAGCACCTGCATATGTAAATTAACTCATCCTCTTTGATGGGTTAATTTGCATACACTCACTCCTGATTGGCTGTTGGTCCTCATAAAGATATGGTCAATTTGCATCTTTCTCTTTCATTAGTGTAGATAGCACTGGGCATCCAGTAAATATGTCACAGACCAGAAAGTGTAATTGTGTAGTTGTGAACGATAACGTGAAAGAGGTTTGGAAACTTTAAGGCTGGGTAATCAACCCTATTTTCAACATGTCTTCAACTGCCTTTAGAGAACATGTGGTTTCCTTCTTCTTTTGACCTGCAAACTGATTAGCTCTGTTGGTTTGACTAGCTGTCCAACTAGCATATTGTTCTTTTCTGCGTTTGCACTTGCTTTTAGGTGAGAAGAAATATAAATTGCTCAGATGTCAAGTCCAAACAAAGTTCTCATATTCCTGCTGCTCAGTGTCCATGTCTGTGCAAAACACTTTCTTGAAAGTTCAAGGTATTCAAGTCCTCCTTGGGTGTGTGTTTCACCTCAGAGTACTGCTGACAGTGTACGTGGTTGTGTGGATTAGTCAGCATAAGCCCCTTCGAGGAAAAGGCTGCTTTAGCATGGTCCTTCCTGTTCATTGATACGAAGCCCTGCATGTCCAGGCCAGGCATCTTGGTCTCCAACAGATTTTGTCTTGGGATGTTGCTAATCATCCTACGGTACCCAGGATAGCCCCAACAAGAACTACTGGCCCCAAATACCATTGTTGAGTACATGGAGAGCTCTGCTCCTGCCCCGCCTCCAGCGGTCCGAGCAGGCGTCCCCTCTCCCTGCTGTTCTCATCTCTCCTCTGAGCCTGTCCACCTCATCTTTCATCTTCAATCCCAGAGCTTTGTGCTTTTTCTCCAAGGTCAGCCCTAATCTATCAACAATGCCACCCCTTTCTCTCCATTTCTAGCAGGGACATTCCACTAGAGGGCGCTCGCGCTCCTGCTTCAGCTTCTGTGGACCTTTCCATTACCTGAGACCAGTGAATGCAAATGTTTTATGGCCACAAACCCAGCCCTCAAATACTCTTCAGATTTGCTCAGGGTGAAGCTCCTGCATCAGACATCAGGTTCCGCAGGGGAACCTGACACAGGAACCAAACCCGGGATTCAAATCATTAGAGAGAGGGATGAACCGTGTAGGCTGGGCACTGAGGACCTTGGTGTCCTCTCCCCGTGAGTGGTAAATATACCACTGCTTTTTATCACTCATCTACCAATGGGCACTTGGGTTGCTTCCATACCTTGGCTATTGAAAATAACGCTGCAATGAACATAGAGGTGCATATGTTCTTTCTTATTAGTGTTTTGGATTTCTGTGAATATATACTCAAAAGTGGAATTGCTGGGTCATAGGCAGTTTCCTTTTTAATATTTTTGTGAATATTTTTTAAAAATTGTATTGCTTATTTTTTTAAATCAACCAAAGGACTTGTGTGCATGCATAAGGGCATAGCCAGTGGCCATGGACAACAGGGGGGTGGGAGCATATGTAGGGAGGGGTTTGGGATGGGAATGGGGAATTATATGATACTATAATCAATAAAAATTATATGATACTATAATCAATAAAAAATTATTGCTTTTTAAAAAGAGAAAAAACATCAATGTGAGAAACATCTATCAGTTCCCTTCCACATGCTCCCAAACCCGGTATTGAGCCTGCAACCTCGGTATGTGCCCTAACCTGGAATCTAATACAACACATTTGGGCATAGAGGATGATGCTCCAACCAGCCATGTCACACAGGCCACAGCTCATTTTTTATTTTTGAGGACCCTCCATACTATTTTTGAGGGTGGCTACACCAATCTGCATTTCCACTTAACAGTGTACAAGGGTTCCTTTTTCTCCACAGCCTCTCCAACACTCATTGTTTGTTGTTTATTGATGACAACCTTTCTGACGGGTGTGAGGTGATATCTCATTGTGGATTTAATTTGCATTTGTCCAGTGATTAGTGACATTGTGCATCCTTTCATATGTCCATTGGCGACCTGTATGTTCTCTTTGGAGAAGTATCCATTCAGGTCCTTTGCCCATGTCTTGATTGGATTGTTTGGGGTTTTTGGTGTTGAGTTTTATGAGTTCCTTATACATTTTGGGTATTAAGCCCTTTTCAGATTTATCATTAAAACATGTCCTCCTATTCAGTAGATTGTCTTTTTTGTTGTTTATGACGGTTTCCTTTTCTGTGAAATACATTTTAGTTTGATGTAGTCCTGTTTTTTTTAAATTTTTTTATTTTGTTTCCCTTGCCCGAAGCAATATATCAAAAAAAATGTCCAAAATTTTACTGTGTATGTTTTCTTCTAGAATTTTTATGTTTTGAATCTAACAATTAAGTACTTAATCCGTTTTGAGTTTATTCTTGTGTGTGGTGTAAGAAGATGGTCTAGTATCTTTCCTTCTTTTTTTTTCTTTTTTTTCCCTTTTTTTGCATTGCATCATTGTATGTTCTTGCCTGCTTTGTAGAATATTAATTGACTATAAAGTCATGGGTTTATTTTCAAGCTCTCTATTAAATTACACTACTTAGGGAAATATTTCTCAAACTCTCAGTGTCTTTGCAAATTACACGAAATGCTTTTTGATATGGAGATTCCTGGACTCCATGTTCTCATGGCCAAGCCTGAGATAAAAGGGGCGGCAGTGGAGATGTGCTGCCCTCTGGTGGTAAAAGCTACAAGGTCTAGGCAAAGGGGTGGGTGTCATTCTAACTTTGGGAAGGAAGGAAGGTTGGGAAGAGTGATTCCATCTACAGCATGAACCTTTGTTAGATGTAGAAGACCTCACCATGAATCCTTGCATTTAAAGTAAATATTTGTTCAAGGACTCTGAAATTCCCTTACCTTTATGCTTCACATGTGTGCAGAGACCCATCACACACACACACACACACACACACACACACACACACACACACATGCCTCAGGGAACCTTTATAGTCACCAAGCAGGCAACAGGAGCAGAGCAAAAAGAGTGATTGGCACCAAAGATGTTCCTGAGCAGTCAGCTGAGAATCTGCTCTGTGGGCTGAGATGGAGTTGGGGAAGGGGTGGTGCCTGCAGGAAGTGGGGAGGGTACCAGGGAACTGGGGACTGCTGACCAGGAAGGAGCACTATTCCAAACGCAGCCCAATGAATACAGAGGGTCCTGGACCTGGCTGTCCTTGCCTCATCCCAACATCAACCCTGAACCAGGATGCTGAATTTGCAGTCTGCCTCCCAAGTGGATAGAATGAAGTTGATGGTGACAAACAAAAACTTAAAAGCTTGACCTCAAAAAATAAGAAAATATCCATGCATTTTCTATCAAATTCCCAAGACATTAGCTCCTGACATCTAAATTAGCAGGAAGTCCCGTCATTTCCTGGGTTCCTGCCCCACAGGTCCACTTGCAAACACACACGTTGATAACAATTGTCCCTGCATCTCTCCTTTGTTCAGCTGCTGCCACCTCCTGGCAAGTGATGGTAATCAGGACATGGAGCCTGAGAGCCTGGTCCCACAGCTGCCCAGGGAGGCAGGACTGGGCCTCCAGACTGGTGGGGTCAGGGGAAGCAAAGATCATTCTGCAGCCCTGTGGGGGCTGGGCAGTTGGGCAGACAGGGCTTCACGAGTGTGAGGGGACAGAGTTGATGCAGGACTGAGTGGGGAAGGACTGAGGCCTCAGCCTCAGCTGGGATCCCTGAAGGGGAGGGAATGGAATGTTCACAGGGAAAAGGCCGGATTCTGCAGAGGAAAGGCTCTGGTGCACTGACTCAGCTGCAGCCACTAAGCAGGCTGTGTGCCTCCTGCTGGCCCTCATCTCACAGCTCCCACCTCCAGGAATAAGGCTCTCTCATCACCTGTGCTCCCTCATGGTCCATTCTACATGAAGGGGCTCTGGGTCAGGGAGGTCCTCACCGTCTCACATCCTGTGTCCTGATTTGGAGTTGATGGGGAAGCCTGACACCACCTGTCTCCCTTAGGTCCTAAATGAACCTCCCTTGTCCACCCTGAGCAGACCTCCCCTTTGAGTATCATCATTTGGACACTTTCTTCTTTTTATGGTGGTCAGCTGCTTTCTCGCCCTTAGGGAACATGTGACTCTCAGTGTACAGGGATGAGTAACAGAAATGGGCAGGGAGAACTTGCATTAGTGTTCGCAGAAGAGGATCTACCCGTGTTTCCCTGAAAATAAGACATCCTCCGAAAATAAGACCTACTTCATGGAAACATAATGTATCCCCTGAAAATAAGACCTAGAGCATCTTTGGTAGCAAAAATTAATATAAGATACTGTCTTATTTTCGGGGAAACAGGGTAGTTGAACCTTTGAAAGCTTAATATCATAGGAGTGTCTATAAAATCAACATTTTAAAATAAAACACAAAGGTGGCTTTCACCATTTCCTTAAGAGGACAACTGCCAAAAGGACATTAATGATGAACTAGACGTATATGCAACACAGTTAGTGGTAAAACAAAGCTGTTCCTTTGTCCTTAAAAGAGCATTCCAGTGGATTATCTTCATGTTCACCACATAGAAAAAAGGGATTGCCTTTCAGTCACTATGTCCTCCCACCATCCTGATGCAGCTGGCTGTCATGACTAGATAGAAGTGACCCTTTCTCCATTTATTTATTTATTTGTTTGTTTGTTTTATTTAATAATCTTTATTGTTCAGATTATTACAATTGTTTCTCCCCCCCCCCATAGCTCTCATCCACCCAGTCCCCACCCCACCCTCTGCCCTTACCTCCCCCCAACCCCTGCTGTCCTCAACCATAGGTGTATGATTTTTGTCCAGTCTCTTCCCATACCCCCCACTCAGACACCCTTTCCCCCTGAGAATTACCAATCCCCTCCCATTTTATGCCCCTAATTCTATTATATTCACCAGTTTATTCTGTTCCTCAGATTTTTAATTCACTTGACTTTTAGATTCACTTGTTGATATATATTTGTTGTTCATAATTTTTATCTTTACTTTTTTCTTCTTTTTCCTCTTTTTAAAGAACACCTTTTAGCATTTCATATCATACTGGTTTGGTGGTAGTGATGAACTCCTTTAGATTTTTCTGATCTGTGAAGCTCTTTATCTGCCCTTCCATTCTGAATGATAACTTTGCTGGGTAGAGTAATCTTGGTTGTAGGTTCTTGCTATTCATCACTTTGAATATTTCTTGCCACTCCTCTCTGGCCTGAATAGTTTCTGTTGAGAAATCAGCTGATAATCGTATGGGTGCTCCCTTATAGGTAATTAACTGTTTTTCTCTTGCTGTTTTTTTTTTCCCAAATGCCTACATACTTTATTATTCCATTCATATAACATTTTTTGTTTTTTTAAATTTATTAAGGTATTATATGTATACATAGCTTACCATTGCCCTCCCCCCCCACCACCATACATGCCTTCCCTCCCCAGAGTTCGTGTTCACAGCACTTATCTGAATCCTGGTCAGTTGCCTGGATCAAAAGGTACAGGTCCCCCCATGTCCACCAGAGGCAACAATGGACACACAATGGTGTCTGTCACACACCACGTCTCCCACCTCATGCTTCCCTCCCCACTCCCCCACCCCCGCACACACACACATACACAGAGAAAGAAAAACTGCTAGACTCACTTGACACACAAATGTTTTCTTTTTTTTTAAATATATTTTATTGATATTTCACAGAGAGGAAGGGAGAGAGATAGAGAGCTAGAAACGTCGATGAGAGAGAGACATCAACCAGCCGCCTCTTGCACACCCCCTACTGGGGATGTGCCCGCAGCCAATGTACATGCCCTTGACCGGAATCTAACCCGGGACCTTTCAGTTCCCAGACCGACGCTCTACCACTGAGCCAAACCGGCTTCGGTGACACACAAATGTTTTCAAGTACCCTGATAGTGGCATCAAAGATGGTTTTAGGAGGAGAGTGACCACCATCCTTAGACAAAATAATAGACATTCCTTTCCTAGAAAATGATCCTGCTTCAGGAGAAGTGACATCTGCCCCAGTGTGTACCTCCTAGAGACAGTGAGCTGAGGAGATACCTGTTCTGTTTGAATGGGGTAGGTGTGAATGTCCTAAAAGTACAAATTCACATTTCCTTCTCCTTGCTTCACCCTACAGATGAACATGCCCATGGAGCCTTGGCATCTTTCTCCCTGGCCATCATGGGCATCATGACTCAGGTCCAGGCTAGGAGAATGCTAACAAGAAACCCTTGGGTACCTTCTGTTCCCAGAAACCTGTGGAGCCCTTCTTCAGACCAGCCTCCCCTCTATCTAATTTCTCCTCTTGTCTGAGTCCTTTATTCCTGGTTCCGTGACATTCTCCTGTGCTCATGTAAAGAGGATGACTTTTCAATAGGCTTTTGACTAAGGCATCCCAGGCACCCAACACTCTCCCTAACCCTAGCCCAGAAAGCATCTGAGACTACTGGCTCCAAGGACAACCATATCCTCCATCCCTCACCTACTTGCGATGAGATTGCTGTAACCTGGGCCCAAGTGCCTTTCAAATCCAAAGCGTCAGCACAAACACCTCTCATACCCCCAGAGTGTGGATCCTCCAAGCTGACCAGAGAGCCCATATCCATAGGCATCTCCTCACCTGGCTCACTCTCCTCAGCCGCTCCAGGAGCACCGGGCACCCTGGGGTTCCATGGGCTGGGACACCTAAATGCCTTCTCAGAGAAAAAATATCTCTAAGTCCTCCCCCACTCAGCTCACTGCTAAATCTTACATCTGTATCTCTTTATCCTGACAGAACCAGGAAGTCTGTGCATCAAAGAATAGACTGTTAATTCAGAGAGAAATGAAGAAATACAAAGGCTTGGGCAGATTGGAATGCGATATGGGTTTATCATTTAAAACCAGGAGTGGGGAACATCCACGCCTTCGATTATACAAGATCCATAAAATCAGTTGGTCTGGTCCTGCTAGGGCATTAGGGGTAAGTTAATTAAATGTTTGACCAAATACAGCAGGCTAATCTTTAAGTTGATGATTTTGTATGGCCCATGAATGATGTTATAAACATCCAAATGGCTCTTGGCAGAAAAAAAGGTTCCCCACCCCTGATTTAAGATGTGCTCATCCAGCCCCGACCCGGGCCCAGGGAGTGGGCTGCCTCGGAGCCTGGCCTCCGTGCCCACAGCCTTCCTGGCCTGCCCGCCGTGGGAGCTAGGGAACCAGCGCCGAGCCGCGGCCGTACCTTCTGCTCCCACCCGGAGTGAGCCACCTCAGAGCCTGGCCTCTGCGACTGCAGCCTGCCTGCCGTGCTAGCGAGGGAGCCGGCGCAGGGCCACAGCCACGTCTTTCGCTCTTGGCCCCAGAGAGCCCTTCGCCCGTCTGTCCCCTCGCTGCAGGGCTGGGCCAGAGCCTCTGCAGAGCCCCCAAGGGATGGAGCCAAGGCGGAGCAGACTTGCTCGTGGAATGTGATGGAGGACTGAGAGGTTGTGCCCAGAGCACTCTTGCGGCCTGGGACTCTGGACACCTAAATCCTGGGGACCCTGAAAGCCAGAACATGTGAAGTGTGGGCGGCAAAGGATACTGTGGCGGAGGCGGCCGGAGCCTCCCCATTCTTCCTCATCGTCATCCTGCTCACCGGCAGCAGCGGGCCAGGGCCCCGGGGGAGAATCGAAAAGGATCCTATCTGAATCTTGGGAGAGCTGGCGGAGGGGGAAATCTACAACTGAAAGAAGGAGCGATGCCGCTGCCGCCATGTGGAGTTTAAAGCTGCAGCGGGGTCGCCGCCGCCAGTGAGGGGGGCCCACCGAGAGCAGAGCCCACCCTGCCCTGGGCCCAGGGAGCAGGCCACCTCAGAGCCTGGCCTCCGCACCCGCAGACTTCCCAGCCCGCCGGCCTTGCTGGTGAGGGAGCCAGTCCAGGGCCTCGGTCGCGCCTTCTGCTCGCAGCCCAAGTGAGGCCTTCAACCATCTGTCCCCCCGACTCTGGGCCTGGCCAGAGCCTCTGCAGAGCCCCCAAGAGCCAGCGCCAAGGCGAAGCATACTCATGGAGCGTAATGGAGGATCGAGAGGTAGTACCCAAAACACTCTTTGCGGCCTGGGACTCTAAACACCTAAACCCGGGGGACTGAAAGCCTGAACGTGTGAAATCAGAACTGCTGAGGATGCTAGGGTGGAGTCGGCCGGAGCCTCACCTCTCTTCCCCCTCGTCGTCATCGTCCTCCTGCTCGCCTGCAGCCCGGGCCCCGGGAGATCCAGGATAGAAGGGCATCAATCGACAATCCCAGAGGGGCAGTGTGGCCCGGGGGGGCCCTGGTGACCCGGGGAAGTGGTGCGACCTGTGACCCGGGGGAGCTGTGTACCCTGGGGGAACAGTGTGCCCCAGGGGAGCGGTGGGATCAGGGGGTGCCGTGTGACCTGGGTGGGCAGTGGGACCCGGGGGAGCCGTGTACCCTGGGAGAGCCTTGTGCCTGGGGGGAGCAGTGGAACCAGGGGGAGCCTTGTACCCCAGGGGAGTGGTGGGACCCGGGGGACCTGTGTGACCTGGGGGGGCAGTGGGACCCGTGGGAACCCCTATGTTCATAGTAGCACAAATTACAATAGCTAGGATTTGGAAACAGGCTAGGTGCCCATCAGCAGATGATTGGATCAGAAAACTATGGTACATCTACACAATGGAATCCTATGCTGTCATGAAAAAGAAGGAATTCTCATCAGCAGCAACCTGGATGGAACTGGAGAACATCATGCTGAGTGAAATCAGCCAGTCAATGAAAGAGAAACACCACATGTCCTCACTCATTTATGGATAATAAAGAACATTATAAACTGATGAACAGAAAGATAGATATAGTGACAGAATAGCAACAAGCAGACTGTCAAATGACATCGGGGATGGTAGGGTGATCTGGGGAAGATAAGAGATGAACCGAAGGACTGGTATGCATGCATATAAGTACAACCAATGGACACAAAACTCTGGGGAGGGAGGACATGTATGGGAGGGAGGGGGGGCAATGGTAAGCTATGTACACATATAATACCTTAATAAAAAAAAATTTTAAAAGATGTGCTCATCCACCCTGGGAGAATTCAGAGAATACACCTTTCCCATGGCTATGAGGTATGAGTTTGTAAGAGAGTCCAAGTATTCTTGAAGAGCTGGCAGTTCTCTGTAAGGTCAGAAACTACACTGGGAACTGCTGCCATTGAATAGGGAAACCTAAATACGATGAGGCTAACAGGCAGCACTTACCAAAAGCCAGATAGGCTGGGGTCACCATAACTGACAAAGCAGTCATCAGAATAGTCTGACTCACAGAGACCAGTGGCACTTCTAGTTGGTCATAGTGTTCCTAGAAATGAAATAGATAGGAAGTCTCCCAAATTCTTACTTGATCTGTATAAGCAGAGGCGCTTTAGATCAAGTGAACAGAGTCTAACTTGAATTATAAAAACAGAGTGTGTGGCCCCTCGGTCAATTTCCAGACTTGAACCAGTATCTGTATGGAGTCAGAGGAAGACTGGATGCCCTTGAGAAAAGACCACAGTACACTACCAAACATTTATGGTTATTCTTTCTCCTAGTTTTCCCAGATACCTATGATCTTTTACCAGGGTAAGTGTGCATTGGGGAAAAAGAAATAATCTGGGTCAGCTGAGGCACCTAGGAACCTCATCCACAGCTCCCTCAGTATGTTCTCCTCCAGCCTTAAAGAGCTGTGTCCTGGCTTGGAGGCATGGAGGATATTAAAAATGGCGGCAGAAAAAGTGCAAGCTACACTGCCACTCTCCCAGGACAAAACTGGAAATACAATTAAAATACAAACAACAACAATAACAAAAAGCCTTAACCGGTTTGGCTCAGTGGATAGAGCTTTGGCCTGTGGAATGAAAGGTTCCAGGTTTGATTCTGGTCAAGGGCATGTACCTTGGATGTGGGCACATCCCCGGTGGGGTGTGTGCAGGAGGCAGCTAATCAATGTTTCTCTCTCATCAATGTTTCTAACTCTCTATCCCCTCCCTTCTTCTCTGGGAAAAAAAATCAATAAAATATATATATATATTTTTAAAACTACCCTGAAAAATCAACTGAAGAATCTCTGGAATGAACTCTGATCACCAAGGACAAAAAGTGGAAACTGCATAGAGACTGGTAGGAAGTGCAGAGACACGAGAGGGGTGGCTAGGCTCCCACAGATGGCAGCTGAAGATCCAGAGGGATATCACAGCTGTGGGGAGTTCCCACTGAGAACTCTGGGGTCTAATCCCCAAGCTGGGCTCCCCAGCCCAGAGAACCAAAACTGAGAAAGGTGCCCACATAACATCTGGCTGTGAAAAGCAGCAGGGTTGTTGTCTGCCAGTGAGAGATGGCTGGAAATGCAGGCACCCTCTTAAAGGACCAACACACAAAATTTCATGTGCAGTTGTGAACAAAAGGGGCCACATGCTGACCTGACAAGCTCAGGGGAGGCCTGCATGGCAGTCTTACAAACTCAGAGACCTAAAGTAACCACAAAGGATGGTCTTAAATTAAACTTTAACTAAAAGCAGTGATGGTGGGCAGTTATGTTCTAGGCCGGTATCTTCACTGACAAGGTCAATCTTTACCTTAACTGAGTCTATCTGTCTTTTTGCATCTATCGTAACATATCCTTGAAGTGTCTGGGTAACTTGTAACTTCCCTTTTTTCTGGAGCCCCTGGAATGTGCTGGGTGCCAGGACAGATACCACAAATTCCTTCATTATCATGTTAATTGTGCCTGCACCCACCTAAGTATGTGTCCATCATTTTACTTTTTATCCAATCCCAGGGGTTCTCCCCTACCTCCCGCTTTGCTTTATCCCACTTCCTAAAACTATCACCAATGAATTTCAAGTAACACACCTATGTCTCTCCTTTGATTTCAATGTATAAATACAAATGTAACCCACCATTCTCTAGAGCATTATCTCAGTTCATTGAGATTCTGCTTCCCCGCATGTCTACAGCTTGGCTCAAATAAACTCACAAAAATTCCTTACAGGTTTCAATGGTTTCCTATGTTAACACATAGGAATAACACATATTCACCTTGGGCTCTGGCAGAGAGAGGGCAGAGTGGACTAGAGTTCTGTGAGAAGAGTCCAGTGTTGGGAGCTCTGGGGTTGAAGCTCAGAGGACAGTCACCCATTTTCTGTGCTGAGTCATTCCCTGGCACTGTGGAGGACATCTTTCTCCTACAGACTTTGCTAACCAGGTGGTTTTGGACTTAGAAAAAGGCAGTCACCATACCTTGTTGGGAGAATTCTTGTCCTACACTGTGGTCTATAGACTAAGGCTAATCAGGATTGCAGGCCCAGACTGCTGAGTCCGCCCGCCTGCACCCACTCTGGCCACAGAACATCCAGTCATGGATAAAAATGAGCTGGTGCAGAAGGCCAAACTGGCCGAGCAGGCTGAGCGATATGATGACATGGCAGCCTGCATGAAGTCTGTAACTGAGCAAGGAGCTGAATTATCCAATGAGGAGAGGAATCTTCTCTCAGTTGCTTATAAAAATGTTGTAGGAGCCCCTAGGTCATCTTGGAGGGTCGTCTCAAGTATTGAGCAAAAGACAGAAGGTGCTGAGAAAAAAACAGCAAATGGCTCAAGAATACAGAGAAAAAATTGAGACCGAGCTAAGGTATTTGCAATGATGTACTGTCTCTCTTGGAAAAGTTCTTGATCCCCAATGCTTCACAAGCAGAGAGCAAAGTCTTCTATTTGAAAATGAAAGGCGACTACTACCCTTACTTGGCTGAGGTTGCTGCTGGGGATGACAAGAAAGGGATTGTGGACCAGTCACAACAAGCATACCAAGAAGCTTTTGAAATCAGCAAAAAGGAAATGCAACCAACACATCCTATCAGATTGGGTCTGGCCCTTAACTTCTCTGTGTTCTATTAGATTCTGAACTCCCTGGAGAAAGCCTGCTCTCTTGCAAAGACAGCTTTTGATGAAGCCATTGCTGAACTTGATGCATTAAGTGAAGAATCATACAAAGACAGCACACTAATAATGCATTTACTGAGAGACAACTTGACATTGTGGACATCGGATACTGAAGGAGATGAAACTGAAGCAGGAGGAGGAGAAAATTAACCAGCCTTCAAACTTTTGTCTGCCTCATTCTAAAATTTACACAGCAGACCATTTGTCATCCATGCTGTCCCACAAATAGTTTCTTGTTTACGATTTATGATAGGTTTATGTTACTTCTATTTGAGTTTCTATATTTCCCATGTGGTTTTTATGTTTAATATTAGAGGAGTAGAGCCAGTTAACCTTTAGGGAGTTACATTTTCATCTTGAGGTGGCCAATATGGGGATGTGGAATTTTTATACGAGTTATAAATGTTTGGTATAGTACTTTTGGTACATGTGGCTTCACAGGGCCAGTGTTAAAATTGCTTCCATGTCTAAGCAAAGAAAACTGCCTACATATTGGTTTGTCCTGGTGGGGAATAAAAGAAATAATTGGTTCCAGTCACAGGTGTAGTTGTTGTGGGTACTTTAAGTTTTGGAGCACTTAGAGCGCTGTGTTAGAAGTGGGCATCCCATGGGTGGTCCATGTTGAACCATGTGTGTATCTGGAATACTCAATCTCAATGCGCACACCTTCGATTATAGCTGCAGAGTGTTCCTTTAGTTGTGACCCAATTAACTCTGGATAAGGGCAGAAACGGTTCACATTCCATTATCTGTAAAGTTACCTGCTGTTTACTTTCATTATTTTTGCTACACTCATTTTATTTGTATTTAAATGTTTTAGGCAACCTAAGAACAAATGTACAAGTAAAGATGCAATAAAATGAATTGCTTGATATCCATTACTTCATGTATATCAAGCATAGCAATAAAACAAAAAAAATGTATTTACCTTTTTTTTAGGTTTTTGTTTTTGTTCTTGTTTTTGTTTGCTTTTGTGATTTTTTTTTTTGATACTTGCCTAACATGCATGTGCCGTAAAAATAGTTAAGAGGGAAACAACTTGAGATGATGGCTAGCTTTGTTTAATGTCTTATGAAATTTTCATGAACTAAGCATAATTGTTAAGAACACATGTATTAAGTTCATGTAAGTGGAATAAAAGTTTTATGAATGGACTTTTCAACTACTTCTCTACAGTTTTTCATATAAATTAGTCTTTTGGTTTTGAAATTTCTCTAAAAGAAATTGTACATTTTTGAAAATTTATTCCTTATTCCCTCTTGGCAGCTAATGGTCTTTTACCAAGTTTAAATACAAAGTTTATCATAACAAAATATTACTAACAGAACTACTGTTCCCAACCACGTCCCGTACTCCCCATCCTTCCAGCCCCCCAAACTCCCTGAAAAAAAAAGTGTTGTGTTTGTTTGTTTATTTTCAGAGGTGTGGGGATTGATTGGGAAAAAATAATATGTTCCATTTAAAATTTTAGTATATGGCATTTTCTAACTTGGAATGTTCTTGGCCCATCATGACATTGGGTAGCATTAACTGTAAGTTTTGTGCTTCGAAATTGCTTTTGTTTGTGAGAATTTCTTAATACTCTTACAACCTGCCTTCACCTTTGATCCTTTCTTCTTTCTATTTGTCAGGTGCACACAGGATTATCTTTTCAACCTTCTGTCTGTCACCAACCATTATTACTTGGTGGCCATGTACTTGGAAAAAAGGCTGCATGATCTTTCTGGCTCCACCCAATGTCTAAGGATACCCTGCTTCCTTTGCTTGCATCCCATAAACTATTTCCCTCATCCTATTTACTGCAGCAAATGTCTACTTGTTTTATCTCCCTGTGAAACTCTACCTATCTGGAATGGTCTGTCATTGGCTGCCTTTCAAATCTTTCTTCCTCTTTTCTTTAAATAATGAGGCTAAGTTATACCCAAAGCTTGCCCTACAGACTATTTCCTAAGTACCTTGCAAACACCAAATAAAAATACCATTTTAAAAGAGGTGTATTTTTTCTTTTAGAATGTAAGCTCCTCAAGAGCAGAGACAATCTTTTCTTGTATGTTCTATTGTGCCTAGTACACTGTAAATGCTCAATAAATATTGATGGGGGGGGAGATTGCAGGCTGAGGCCAATCTCTGAAAGCTTTGCCTGATCTCCAGGTGAGCCTAGAACTAGGAAAAGCAGAGCCTGGTGCACATCTTGGTCCTTTCCAAAGGCATCCAGCTCCAGCAGAGGGAGCCACAAGCTGTAGATTGCTGATAGCCCCAAATAGTGTACTCAGGGCCAATCAGAAACAATGTCTTACATTGTCCTGTACTAGAGATTGGGCATGATAGCAGATCTACCTAATACATAGATACAAATCCAAACAGGCAGCCAAAATGGAGAGACAAAAAAACAACCCCCAAATTAAAGAACAAGAGAATTCTCCAGAAGAAGAGATAAATGGAAGAGAGATAAGAAATTTATCTGATATAGAGTTCTGAATAATGATGGTGAAGATGCTCAATAGCATGAGAAAAGATATAGTAACTATGAAAAAAGAACAGTAGGAACTAAAGAATGACATAACACTAATAAAGAACACATTGGAAAGAATACACAGCAGATTAGGGGAAGCCAAGGATTGGATCAATGTATTAGAAATCAGGGTGGGGGAAAATCAATCAATCTAAGAACCAAAACATAAGATAAAATAAAAAACAAGGAGGATTGCTTAAGGGAGCTATGGGACAATATGAAAATAATAATCTGTACTAATAAAAGGGTAATATGCTAATTACACCGGGAGACCTTCCTGACATCCTTCTGGACAAAGCCATGGTGGCAGGGCTTGAGGCAGAAGTGGTTAGGGGCAATCAGGCCAGGAGGGGAGGGCAGTTGGGGGCAAGCAGGTGGTGGTGGGGATGGGGTCTATCAAGGGGGCAGTTGGGGGCAAGCAGGCTGGCAGAGGGGGCAGTTGGGGGTGATCAGGCTGACGGGGAGGGGGAGCAGTTAGGGGTGATCAGGCCAGCAGGTGGGGCAATTGAAGGCAAGCAGGCCGGTGGCCCGTGGGAGGGTTGGGGGAGATCAGGAGAGGCAGTTGTGGGCAAGTAGGTCAGCATGGGGGGGAGGGGAGAAGTTAGGGGCTATCAGCCCAACACGGGGTGGGGGGGCATTTGGGGTGAGAGGATCAGCAGGGGAGCAGGTGGGGGTGAGCAGGCTGGCAGGGGTGACAGTTGGGGTCAATCAGGTCAGTGGGGATGGGGGGAGCAGTTAGGGGTGATCAGGTAGCAGGGGGGCATTTGAGGGCAATCAGGCCAGCAAGAGGGGGCAATTGAGGGTGAGAAGGCCAGCAGGGGGGTCCAGTTGGAGGCTATCAGGCCAACAAGGGGGAGAAGTTGGGGGCAAGAAGGCTGGCAGGGGGGTAGTTTGGTGCAATCAGGCCAGCAGGAGGGAAGATTGGGTGAGTAGGTTGGGGGGGCAGTTGGGGTCAAGCAGGCAGGCAGAGGGGAGTTGGGGTGATCAGGCCGCAGGCAGAGTGATATGGGGCAATCAGGCAGGCAGGTGAGTGGTTAGGACCCAGCAGTCCCAGATTACAAGAGGGATGTTCGAGGTGTCTCAGATTGGAGAGGGTGCAGGCCAGGCTGAGGGACACCCCACCATGCACAAATTTAGTGTACTAGGCCACTAGTATTCACATAATATGTGTGCCACAAGGGGGCAAAAGGGAGCAAGGGATAGAGAATGCGTTTGGAGAAATAATGGCAGAAAACTTCCCTAACCTGGTGAAGGAAAAAGTCCCACAAGTTCTGGAGGCACAGAGAGTCCCAAGCAAGAAGAACCCAAACAGGCCCATGCCTATACATATCATAATTAAAATGCCAAAAATTAAAGACCAAGAGAGAATCTTAAAGGCAGCAAGAGAAAAGCAATTTGCTACCTACAAAGGAACTCTCATAAGGCTGTCAGCTGATTTCTCATCAGAAACTCTATTGGCCAGAAGGGAATGGCATAAAGAATTCAAGGTAATGAAAAGGAAGTATCTGAAACCAAGATTATTATATTCAGCAAGAATATCATTCAAAATAGATGGCAAAATAGTTTCCCAGACACATACAAAAAAAATCTAGAGTTGATCACCACCAAACCAGCACTGCAAGAAATACAAAAGGTACTGCTGTAATGAGAATAAATATATAGAGAAAAATACGCATACAGAATTAAAATGGCAATAAATAAGTACTTATTACTAATAACCTTAAATTTAAATAGATTAAATGCTCTAAGCAAAAGATAGAGAGTAGCTTAATGAATACAAAAACATGACCCAATTATATGTTGTCTACAAGAGAACCACCTCAGAACAAAAGACTCAAGCAGGATGAGAGTGGAAGGATGGGAAAAAATTCCAACCAAATTAAAATAGAAACAAAACAAAACTCAGTTAGCAATACTCATAATCTGGGGGGATGGTGGTGTAGGTAAATGCCAGTACTTGCCACCTCCTACAACAACGATATGGCCTGAGCAAGCCTGAAGTCACAAGTAAGTTACATGAACAAGTAGTTTGAATATCTATGGTCCCCCCACTCCTGCTACACTGTCCTCTTTCCCAGCCACAGCTGTGGGGAGTTCCCTACAATCTGTTGATGGAGGAAACTTAGGCCTGGTTTATAGAGGGTTCTGTGTGATATGCAAGCACCACTGGACAGTGGACAGTTGCAGCTATTGCTCCTTTCTGGGACATCCCTGAAGTACAGGGTTGAAGGGGAATCCTCTCAGAGGGCAGAGCTTCAGGCAGTGAAACTAACTGTTCATATTGCTTGGGAGGAGAAAATGCCAGATGTGTAATTAAATACCAACTTACAGGTTGTGGCTGATGATTTGGCTGAATGTCAGACTTGAACATGATTGGAAAACTGGTGACAAAGGGTCTGGGGGAGAAGCATATGACAGACTTCTCTGAATGCTCAATATTTGCCTTAGGAGAATAGGATTTTCATAATCAAGTGGATAGGATGACCTATTCTTTAGATGCTAGTCAGACCCTTTCTGCAGCCAGCCCTGTCATCACTTTCTGGGTGCATGAACAAAGTGGCCATGGTAGCAGGAATGGATGTTATGCATGGGCTCAGCAACATAGATTTCCACTCACCAAGGCCAACATATATATAGCCACTTCTAAGTGGCCAATCTGTCAGCTCAGAGACCAACACTGGGCCCCTGAGTGATCAGCAGCTGCCCAGGGGCAGGCTGATTACACGGACTACTTCCATCATGAAAAGGGAGTGTTTCATTTCATTGGAATAGACACTCACTCTGGATATAGATTTGCCTTCCCTGAACACATGCTTCTGCAAAAGCTACCTTCCATTAACTCAGAGAAAGGCTATCTTACATCATTGTTTTGTAATCAGGGGACAACTCCCCAATACATAGCATTGTTTCTGATAAGCAGACTCACCTCATGGCATATGAAATGCAGCAGTGGGTACATGCCCATGGAATTCACTGGTTTTGCCATCATGAAAGCAGCTGGCTTGATAGAAACATGGAATGGACTTTTGGAAACTCAGTGGCACCAGATGGGTGCCAACACCTTGCAGGCTGTGGGAAGGTATTCCAGGAAGCCATATATTCTCTGAATATGTGATGATGTTTTTCCCATAGTCAGGATGCACAGGCCCAGGAATCAATGGGGGGAAATGGGAATGACATTTCTTATTATTACTTCTAATAATCTGCCAGCAAATTTTCTGCTCCATGTCCCCAGCACATTATGCTCTGCTGGCCTTGAGGTCTTAGTTTCAAAGGGGAAATGCTTCCACCAGGAGATGCAACAATGACCCTTTTTTGACACATGATTCCTCATTTTCAAGCTATCCATAAAGTGCAGAACCTTGGAGAGCACCAATCTCAGCTTCCTCCTCCTTTCCTCACAGGGGTCAGGGGCTAGTGTACCAGAGATTGTGAGGGGACAGCCACCACAGGGCCAGCTGCCTATAATGGGAACAGGGAAGGCCACTGGCTGAGGCTATCCACAGAGGCCAAGGTATGTCCTGTTGTCTGAGTTCCCAGGACCCAACATAGGGTCTGACTCATAACAGATGCTCAGCAAATACTCATTATATGGCCCAGCCAGCATGGCTCAGTAGTTGAGCATCAACTTATGAACCAGGATGTCATGGTTCTATTTCCAGTCAGGGTACACACTCGGATTGCAGGCTTGATCCCCAGTAGAAGATGTGCATGAGGTAGCCAATCAATGATTCTCTCTCATCATTAATGTTTCTATCTCTCTCTCTCTCTCCCTTCCTCTCTGAAATCAATATATATATATATATATATATATATATATATATATATATATATTTGAAATACTCATTAAATGGATGAGGTACACAACAGATACCTGTCACCACATAGGATACCCAGGGTTGGAGTATGTTCCTTATAAACATGAAGGCATTGGTGTCAGCAATCTAGACATGTGCCCTGACCGGGAATCGAACTGTGACTTCTCTTGATTCATAGGTGGATGTTTAATCACTGAGCCACACTGGCCAAGTTCTTGTAGTTTTTTACCCCAGGGACAGGCCTTTATCCCTTTTAGTCATCAAAAAAAAAAAAAAAAAAAAAAGACAGGGACTTTTTAACCAGTAGAGGTTAGAACCCCCTTCATTCCCAGAAAACCATAATACTCTCCATCTCTACCTTATGAATGACTTCTCCTGGTGGAGGAGCTATCTAGAAGAGTCCTTTCTCTTTTTACAGAGACATAGAATGGTGAAAACTCTGGCTTTTCCAAGTCAGATAAAGTCAGGCCTGGGGAAGAAGAGAGTCCATCATGACCACAAAGGAATCAGGGGACAACTCCCCATCACAGGGTCCTGGTGGTCTCCAGAAAACATCTCACCAGCCAGCCCATGATGTCCTGGGGAACAAGGGGAACTTCCCATATAGGATGGGACAATAGAACCCAGAATCTTTGGTCGCGTACATCAAAGAGGGGCTGAGGGTCCCATAGGGCCTCCCCATCCTGTGGTTGAGTCTCCACATGGAGCTTCTTCAGCTCCTTGGCCATGTAGAAAGGCCTAGAGCAGGTGACAGACAGGGACACAGATAAGTTGGATGCAATGCCACAGGGCAATCTATGGATCAACCCCATAGGCTGGTGCCCTCTCTAGAAACACTTAAGAGAACCCTCATGTGGTCCTTCCTTTGAAACTTGGGGACAAAGAGCTCCTCCTAAGACAACACATCCCCCAATAGGGGATGGAGGGCTCGGGGAGAAGGTTCTCCTGACACTGGTTCAGGATTCCTCTGGACAACACCTGTCCTCTCACTGGCTTACACTGCTCTGGGATGAAGTCAGGCAACGAGTGGCCCACAGTGACCAGGACCTGAGGTGAATGGCCACTCAGCCTTGAGGTCAGAGCCCATCTCTGCCCAGGGCTCAGGGTCAGCTCAGGGTCAGCTCCCACCCTCTGGAGCAGGTCAGCATTCCTGGTGCAGCCCCTGATATTGGCCACAGGTCTCCTTGTCCCCTCCAGGTGGCAACATTGAGACACACAGAGGACACACATGAAATTAACACATAATATGGCTTTGGCTAAGGAGTGAAAAAAGAGCCTGATTTCCACACCACAGACCCTTCTGGGTTCCTCCCACATGTCCACTCTGTCCCATCTGTTCCTTCCCGGGGCCTAGGAGCACCTGCTCTGCCAGAGGTCCCTATGCTTCTCCCCACTCCCTGCCTGGCATCACCCATGAGCAAGGTGGAGTGACCACAGAAAATCCCCCCAGGCAGAGAGGACAAAGGCTGCCCCAGTGGTCAGGGAGCACATGGACAGTCTCAGCCAACAGACCCACAAAGATAGGGTCTCCCTGAAATTGTCCCTGTAGACCAGGGATCCCACATCCACCTGAACTCCCACAAACATCTTTATTCCCAGGATACCCTGGAACTGTAGGTCCTTCTGGGACACCCAATCCTGGTCTCCACCCCAAGAAGTATAGGCCAAGCTGGTGACACCTGGAGAGAAGGTAGGTGCTCTCTTTAGTCATCACCCAGCTTACCCCCTACTTACACCCAGAGTCCTCTCTGTGGCCTTCCTGCTGCCGAGCTGGGTTGAGTGTCACAAATGGAAATAATCCCCAGTTTTGGGGACCTTCAGGGTAATCTGTGTGGTGCTGACAGACCCAAGACCAGGACACAGCAGAAACCAATGCTGGGGTGAGAGGGCTGTCTTCCCAGCAAAAGGGGTGTCCATCAGCCTTGCTATTGGAAATGTGCTTCAATGCCCTTGCAATTTTTAAAATATATTTTTATTGATTTCACAGAGGAAGGGAGAGAGAGATAAACATCAATGATGAGAGAGAATCATTGATTGGCTGACTCCTGTACAACCCCACTGGAGGTCAAGGCTGCAATCCAAACATTTGACTGGGAATTGAATTGTGACCTCTTGATTCATAGGTGGATGTTCAACCACTGAGCTACACGAACCAAGCTCTTATAGTTTTTTAACAACAATTTAGATATTTATAAGAAATGTCAACTGTAACATTGAGTTGTAGATATTAATAAACATTGGAGCCCTGGCCAGTGTCACTCAGTGGTCAGAGCATTAGCCCATGTGCCAAAGGGTCAAGGATTCAACTTCCAGACAAGGGAACCTACCTGGGTTGCAGGTTTGCTCCCAGGCCCAAGTCAGGAGGCAACCAAACCAACTGATGTGTCTTTCTCATGTTGATGTTTCTCTCTATTTGTCTCCCCCCTCCCTTCCTGCCTTCCATTCTCTCTCTTGCTCTCTCTCTCTCTCTCTCTCTCTCTCTCTCTCTGACTGTCTCTCTCTCAACAAAAAGAAATCAATATAAAAAAAAAACACTTGGGTGAGGATTTTAATAATAATAATAATAATAATAATAATAGGAGGAAGAAGAAGAAGAAGAAGAAGAAGAAGAAGAAGAAGAAGAAGAAGAAGAAGAAGAAGAAGGAGCCTTAAATTTTCATTTCTGTAATTTGTTCACTGCTGGATGGCCAGCTTCTTAAAAGTGTTTGGATGAGCAGTATAAATTCAACAAATATTTGGTAAATGGGGGGGAGGGGGGAGAAAGAAAGAGTGTTTCACAGTCCAGTAAGATCAACCCCCGCTGAGAGCTTGCCAGAGGAAGGGTCTCTGGTCCACCGCACATCTGCATTTCTAACCGGATCAGACCCTCCCTGAGCACAGGAGGGGAGCTCAGCTGCACCACTCCCACATCATGGGTCTCAGCCTGGCGGGCATCCACGTTAGCTGGGCAGCTGATGAAGCATCATTTCTACAGACACCTGTAGGCATCACTGTCTTTACCAAGCTCCACAAGTGATCCAGTGCACAATGGGGTGACATCCCTGCGATAACAGTTCCTTCCTGATGTTGCCCCAGGACTCCAGCTCTGACACATAAACTAGAAGGGTTTTGAGAGGCCCCAGGGGGCGCTGCTGTGCTGGAAACCTGGAGCTCTGGGGAATGCCCAGGACCCTGATGTCCTAGCTTGTGCTTGTCCAAACAGGTCATGCATGGGAGAGGGTGTGTGGGAGGAGGAAGTGGGGGCTAAGAACGAGTGGGGATGGAGGAGAGTCAGTGTGGGAAAAGGCAGAGGCCTCAGCTGTTCCTAGGGTCTGAAGGTGAATGAGAAGAAGGGGAGAGAGGAATTGGGGGAGGGAAAGGAAGAGTTCCGGGCATAGACCCCGCCCCTAGCCCCGTGACAGGGGAAGTACTCAGAAGCCTGAGGACACTCACCACAACTGGAAAAGGACAGCAGATCACCCGCTTCAGAAGAGCAGTGCCTGTGAGCATTTCTGAAGTGGAAGTTTTTCTCACAGAAGGAGAGACCATGGAGTCCCCTTCAGCCCCTGCTCACAGAGGGTGCGTCCCCTGGCAGGGGCTCCTGCTGACAGGTAAGGAGAGGACAATCCCTGGGGTGGACAGGAAAAGGGGAGACAGAGACTGGCTGGGGTCTCCTGGGTAGCACAGCCCTCTGAGAGGGGGCAGAGGGCTTCTGTTTGGACCTGAGAAAGAGGACAGTGGAGCAGAGTAGGATGGGGGAGGGGACTCAGCAGCAGGGTAATCGCATGATCTGGAGCTGGTGAGGGGCAGAAAAACCTAGACCATGGTAGGTTTTACAAGTTACTCATCACTGAGAAATAATTTCTGAAAATTGATAATAACAATTTGTGTCAGGGTGACACAAGAAAAACCTAACTAGGGGCACTAAGCGTTGTCTTTCCCACCAACCTCAGAACTGGGCACATGCACCCCAGCGGGTGCAGGACCCTGGGAACATTTAGTCATTCACCCGCAGGTATTTGTAGCCTGTAGCAGGCAGTAGGGGTACAACAAGATCTGACAAGCCCTTTCCCCCCTGGAGCTCATGTTCCATGGGGAGGAGACAGACATGTAAACAACTACAAGTTGAAGGAAACAGCAGGGACAGGTCAGAAAGTGAAAACAGCGTCTTTAAAGGATCAGTGGAGGTTGCTCCCAGGAATGTCCCTGAGTATTAGCAGAGGTCTGAGGACAGTGAGGAGCAGGGCTGGGCAGATGGGCAAACAGCTGGGAAAGTTCTCAAAACAGAAAAAAAATAACAGGTTCAGAGGTGCTGAAGTCAAGGTGGCCATGCTGCTGACCTTGACCACATGAGACACACACATACTCTGACCAAGGCTGGGAGATAAAGAGACCTGCTCAGGACCCAAGCCCTCATCTCTTCTTCACAGAACAGAGCTCCAAATCTTGATCAACTTCTCTCTTCCCTCCTAGCCTCACTCCTAACCCTCTGGAGCCTGCCCACCACTGCCCAGGTCACCATTGAATCAGTGCCATCCAATGCTGTCGAAGGGAAAGATGTGCTTTTCCTTGTCCACAACCTGCCTGGGAATCTTGGAAGCTATAACTGGTACAAAGAGGAAATAGTGGAAGACAATAAAATTATATCATATGTAATAGGCACTCAAACAACTATCAACGGGACTGCATATAGTGGTAGAGAGACAATATACAACAATGGATCCCTCCGGCTCCAGAACGTCACCCTGAAGGACACAGGAAAGTATATCCTACAAACCACAGACAGTAATTTTCAAAGCCGGCAAGTAACTGGACAGCTCCATGTATACCGTGAGTGATTGCTCTCTAACCTCTGGGTGCCGGGTGGGTGAACTCTACTTCACACAGGACTGACAGCTCTGGACTCTCCTCCATCCCCCTCTGCATCATGTCCCAGGTTGGGTTTGGGCATTTAGTGCAGGACTCACCCAGTGGGGACAAACTTTCTAAGGTCAGAGTTCCCTTCCCAGATTCCAGCCCTGTAGACATTTCTCCACAGAGAGAAGGGCCATTCTGATGGGAGTGACTCAGCAGAGGGAGACCAGTCTTAGTTCAGGTCCCTGGGCCCCTCCCTTCATCATGACCTTGAGAAAGACCCTGCAGGGCTGGTCAGGGCATGGACTGATGGACACCCCGATTCCTCAGAGCTCAGAAAAAAGGGGCAGCCCCTCCCCAGACATCAGTTCCAGGGCTTCTGACTCCAGGGTCCCTGAGGAGCCTGTGTCAGGTTGGGTTTGGTCTGGGGAAGGTTTGACTGGGAGCAACCGTTTCCCAGGTACCCAAGCCACAAGGCTCCTGAGCTGGTTACCAGCCAGGACTCAGCCTCAAGAGCCATATCTGGGCAGGGATGGAGCCTGGTCCTTCACCTGAGACCATGTGAGGAGAGAAAATGTGGACTGGCTCCCAGGCCTTTAGCCAACTGCCCTGGGGGACATAGCAGAATCCAGAGGAAGGTCAGCATCCCAAAAGAGGAAGAGAAGATGCTCCTGGCAGCTCCTTGTCTACCAGGGATCTGGCCAGGGAGTCCTCTCTCATGGACAAATAATAGATGCTGTTAACTTGGGAAGCTCCTCTTTTCCAAGCTTTAAGTCAGGAAATTGCAAAAGATTTAAGTTTCATTCAAAGACAACATGGCAAACCTAAGACCATTTACCACTTATTCTGTTTTATTTAGGGGAAACTAAGTTACAGGGGGCTACAGCCTCAATCAGAGTCACCCAGACCATGACTGGCCCATCAGAGTCATTCCAAGGTCATTCTGCAGTAACAGCCCATCCTCGCCTCTACTCCAAGGGCCTTATTATGCATTTGTAGAGCCTGAAACTAACTATTGCTTCAGATCCTTTCTTAGGTGTCCCCAACACTGAGGGAGATCTTCTGGTCTGAAAAGTGATAACAAATGGAGAATTGATCTGCTTTTGATTCTAGAATCAAATTACCTGCAGTAACATTCAGAGTCACTAACATTCAGAGTCAGTGCTGGGAGCACATAGGCCCTCCCCACAGGTGGCCGATCCACACCTCCCTGCACTGGACTGGAAACCACTTGTTTCCTGATATGTTAGTATCACTGCCACTAGGTATAAAGGGAAGGACTTTGCCTTCTCACTCCTCACTCTACACCTGCAGCCAGCTCAGGGACCAACAGGTAACACATACCCCATTGCTTGTGATGAAGTAGGAAAGAATTGTGGTCAAGAATGAATGATAATCTCTACAGAGCCTGGAACCTGGATGCAGAGTTCCAGACCCATGTTGCATCACTCTGACCAACTGTCCCTGAATACCTCCCTTCCTAATTGCCCCCAGGAGCCAAGCCACATGGTCACTGTGGGGCTGTTTCACTGTGGAAGGTTGTTCCAGCCTGCACTGGTCCTGCCTTGGGACAGCGGTAGGATCTTGGTCCCTGGGGTCTTTGAAATCACCTGTAACCGCATTGCTCACTACCAAGCACATTTCTTTGACTGTCTGCTCATTCCATCTCCCTCATCTGCCTCCTTCTTCACTCCAGCCACACTACCTTACTCTGCTCTGCTTTCCTCACTGTGCAGTCTCCCCAGATTGTCCTAACACCTGTGTCCAGGCCCACCCTCCTGGGCAATAAGAGAGGACACAGAAGTCATTGGAAGCAGCAACCTCAGCTCCATCATCAGCCAATTTCCCAGGTCACCAGGAGAAAGAGTTTCTGCTGGGCTCCCACCAGGGCTCCTTTCTCTCCACCCCCCAAGCTGCCATGAAGCCAACAAGACAGACAGGCCACATGACAGAGACATGTTATCCATTGACGTACTCTCTACATGACTCAACCAGGGAGTCAAAGGCAGGATAGGTCTCAGTCCCCAAAATCTCATGTTCACACCTCATCCCTGATTCATGCATGAATCACCCTCCTCCTGGTTTGAGGCTCCCATTCTTCTCACTGGCTCCGGAGACCTTCCCAGGGTGAGCCTGGTGATCCTGCACCATCTTACTGGTTTACTGCCTGTTTTACACACGTGTTCTCGTGATGACACCTTGATCACAGACAGGATCCTCTCAGATTGTGAGATCCACCAGCCACTCTGCTTTCTCTAAGATGCTGCCCATTTGAATGAATTTGACTAAACTCCGGTTGTTTCCTGAGTTAGAAAGATAAGGAAGAGCACATGCCACATACCCATGTGCAGGCTCCTCCCCATCTCCCTGACTGTCCATAGAAACAAAGAGGGACCTTCTCCCTAAATTGACTAACATGGCACATGTGCTTTCTACCAATGTGGTTTCATCCCTCCCTTTATATAGCAGAGACACCTGGGATCACCCCTGGGGCACATCTGTTCTCTTATCAGGACTCACCTTCTCTCTCTTCCAAGGAGTGCCTCATTTCAAACCCACTGTGGCATCTTCCCTTGGTAACACTATGACCCAGTAGGATGGCAAAATTTGGTCTATAACCTTAAGTGCTCTTTGGGGCATGAGTGATTTTCACATATTCTTTCACAGTTTAACTCAAAATCTATCTCATAACTGCCAAACACAAATGGCCTATGAGGGCCATATTTTCAACAAGTTCATGCTCCCCCACCGTCCACAAGCCCCCCTTCTGTAGGTGATATTGTCTGAGTGTTGAGGAAGGATCCCTGCCTCTGCAGTGGCAAAAGGACATTACAGGCCAAGGGCAGAGAGTATGGCTCTGCTGCCACCACCAGCCAGCTTCTCCCATCCCTCACACTTTTCTAAATCATTCTTGGACTCTGCTCTGCCATTTCTGGGGTCACTGTCTCATGTCAGTCACCAGTGAACTCCTGGGCAGACAGCCATACCTCTTGGCCCAAAAACCTGATAACTGAACTAACAACCAGACTCACTTCTAGTCTCCCATGTATTGTTTCTTTTGCTTTTTTAAAAAAATAAATCTTTATTGTTCAGATAATTAAGATGTTCCTCTTTTTTTCTCCCATAGCTTCCCTCCACCAGATCCACCCCCCCCAAAGCAATGTCCCTACCTCCTCATCCATAGGTGTAAGATTTTTGTCCAATCTCTTCCTGCACCCCTCACACCCACTTCCCCCCAAGAATTGTCAGTTCACTCCCTTTCTATGCCCCTGATTCTATTATAGTCACCACTTTATTATTCTGTTATCAGACTTTTTATTCACTTGATTTTTAGATTCACTTGATAGATATGTATTTGTTGTCACTTTGTTGTTCATAATTTTTATCTTTACCTTTTTTTCTTCCTCCTCTTCTTAAAGAATACCTTTCAGTATATCATATAATTCTGGTTTGGTGGTGATGAACTCCTTTCGTTTTTTCTTATCTGCAAAGCTCTTTATCTGACCTTCAATTCTAAATGATAGCTTTGCTAGGTAGAGTAATATTGGTTCTTGCTGATCATCACTTTGAATATTTCTTGCCACTCCCTTCTGGTCTGTATAGTTTCTGTTGAGAAATCAGCTGACAGTCATTGGGTACTCCCTTGTAGGTAACTAACTCTTTTTCTCTTGCTGCTTTCAAGGTTCTCTCTTTGCCTTTTGCCCTTGGCGTGATGTGTCTTGGTGTGGTCCTCTTTGGATTCCTCTTGTTTGGGGTTCCTGGACTTGTAAGTCTATTGTGCTTCCTGGACTTGTAAGTCTATTGTGCTTCCTGGACTTGTAAGTCTATTTCTTTCACCAGGAAGGGAAAGTTTTCTGTCATTATTTCTTCAAATGGGTTTTCAATATTTTGCTCTCTCTCTTCTTCTGGCACTCTTATAATCTGAATGTTGGTATGCTTGAAGTTGTCCCAGAGGCTCCTTACACTATCTTCATATTTTTGGATTCTTTTTTCTTTCAGTTTTTCTGGTTGGGTGTTTTTTGCTTCCTCATATTTCAAATCTTTGGTTTGATTCTTGGGGTCCTCTAGCTTACTATTGAATTTCTTTATATTATTCTTTATTTCAGACAGTGTATGCTTAATTTCTGACTTGTCCTTTTCCATTTTTTTTTTTGGCATTCTCATTAAGATCCTTGGAGGTCTCACTAAGTTCCTTAGAGGTCTCACTAAGTTTCTCGGAGGTTTCTAGAAGATTATTGAGTAACCTTATAACTGTGGTTTTGAACTCTATATCCAGTAGTTTGTTTTCCTCCATTTCTTTCATTCGTGACATTTTTTTTTCTTTCTCCATATTTTTGCTGATTCCCTGTGTTGATGGAGTGCCTTTGTGTGGTAGGTGACCTACAGGGCCCAGGGGCCCAGCCTCCCCAACCACATGAGGTGGACACTCTTGGTGCATCCCTTTGTGGTCTGGGTGCACAGTCTTGTTGTAGTTAAGCCTTGCTTGTTATTGGTACACTGGTAGGAATTGACCTCCAGTCCAATTGGCTGTGAGGACCAGCTGTGTCTACAATGGAAGAACTGCTACTCTGGAGACACCCTTATGGGGCAGGTCTTGCTTCAGTGGGGCTTTGGTACTCACTGAGTCTGCCACTTGAGTGTATCACTTGTGGATGTGAGGAGTTGAAATCTGGTATCATCTCACACTGACCACTAGGTATATTGGCTCCTAGATCTCCAAGAAGGTGCAAGTCAGCTACTGCCCGAGGCCACCCAGATAGAGCTACAGCAAGATCTGCAGATTTCTCCTCTTTGTTTAGGGTTTAGAAGTTTTGGAGCTGTCTGACCAAGCTACAGTTTATTAGGTTAAGCTGCAAAAGGGCAGACCATTCATATGCAAAAGCCGCTGCACACAACTTGAGTGGGTTTGTAAATTGGGTGGGGCAGGGTTTCAGGGAATCACCAGGGTGTAGCAAAAAGTGATGGCTGCCAGTCAGCCTTCTCTGTGTCTCTGTGTCTCCCGATCCTGCGCCACAGCCCAGTAACAATGATTCCTGGGAGCACCTCTGTGAGAAAGCCACCCTCACTTTTCAACCTGATGCCAAACAGTCCAGCTTCTCCCCATAGGAGTCTGAGTCCCCAGAGTCTTGCCAGAAACTGGAGTTCAGAGCAGTCAGGAGCTTGTATCTCCTTTCCAAGTGAAAAAACAAACAAACAAACAAACAAACAAACAAACAAAAAAAAACAGCACACCCAGTCAGCAGCCAGATTCATGAGCCTCCATACCTCTGCTTTTCCATGCCTCTGCACGTCCTACCAGGTTTCAATATGCTTTTTTCTTTCCTTCTAGTTGTAGAACTTGTACTCAGCCAGCTTTCCTGTGGTTCTGGGTGATAGTTGTAGTTTTGATGTGGTTGCAAGAGGCAGTACGTACAGGTGTAGACCTTATGCCACCATCTTGGTTTTTCCCCACGTATTGTTTCTGCTCAGACACCCAGTTCAGGGCCACACTGCCCAGTTTTCTCAGGGTTTAAGGACTATGGGGTGGCCCATCATTAGGTTAACCCTGGAATGTGAGGCTTCAGTGGCAACACATCTCGACCCGGCAATGTAGATCTGTGTAGCTAGAGGATACTAAGCACCTGCACATTCCAGGTAAGACCTGAAGTCAGCCAGGCAGTCAGCTGGTCAGTGAGGAGCCAGGACAGGTGCAGGTGGTCTCTGACTCCCAGTCCTGTGTCTTTCCATAATCAAACCCTGATAGTTGTCTGACACTTGAGAAAGCCTGTTTCTCCCAGACATAGAGCAGACGGCCTTACATCTTCTGAGCACTCAGATCCTCATGCATTTGTCTGTCTTGTGATGCACAGACCTGCCTTATTCTTTCAAGGACTCAAGTTAGTTGAAAGCTAAGAGCCACCAACTCTGATTGAAGATGGCTTTGGAGAAATTAAAGGTACAAAACTTGGCAATGTTCTCTCTGTTGTCTGCACAGCGGTGTTACCCAAACCCAGCATCATAAGCAACAACTCCAACCCTGAGGAGAACAAGGACGCTGTCATGTTAACGTGTGAACCTCAGACTGAGAACACCACTTACCTGTGGTTGATCAACAGTCAGAGTCTCCAGGACAGTGCCAGGCTGCAGCTGTCCATGGACAACAGGACCCTCACTTTACTCCTTGTCACAAGGAATGACACAGGACCCTATGTGTGTGAAACCCAGAACCTCGTGAGTGCCAACCGCAGTGACCCAGTCACCCTGAATGTTCTCTGTGAGTAATTTCTGTCCCTGCCTGGGCCAGGCTGCCCACTAGAATCCACACTGCCAGAGTCCAGGCCACATCCATCTCTTTTAGGTCCATGTGCACACACCCACACTCTGAACACCCAGGGTGGCAATAACTTCCTGTACAGGCAAATCTGATTAGATCTTGGGACTGGGAAAAATAGGTTAATGCCTGAGACTTAGGCTAAGTGAATACAGGGGAATATGGTTGGGATTTTTTTAAATATATTTTTAATTGATTTTTTACAGAGAGGAAGAGAAAGGGAGAGTTAGAAACATCAATCAGCTGCCTTCTGCACACCCACTACTGGGGATGTGCCTGCAACCAAGGTACATGCCCTTGACCAGAATTGATCCTGGGACCTTTCAGTCCACAGGCTGATGCTCTATCCACTGAGCTAAACTGGTTTTGGCAAGGTTGGGATTTTTTAAAACAACGCTGTCACTCAGCTCAGAAGGAGAGTGTAGCCCTTACACAGACCAGGAGCCTCTCCTCCCATCTGATTACATCATGTGTGACTTTGTTCTCTTTAATCCAGATGGCCCGGACACCCCCACCATTTCCCCCTCCGACTCCCATTACCTTCATGGGGAAAACCTCAACCTCTCCTGCCAGGCAGCCTCTAACCCGCCTGCACAGTATTCTTGGTTTTTCAATGGGGATTCCCTGAACACCACACAGGAGCTCTTTATCCCCAACATCACTTCGAATAACAGTGGATCCTATACCTGCCTCACCCGTAACTCTGTCACTGGGCTCAATAGGACCACAATCAAGACTATCACAGTCTATGGTAAGTGCCTCCTGGACTATGAGCACTAGGCTCTGGGGTGCAGGTCTGTCTGGTTTTCACAAAAGAACCTGGAGGGTGTTGTCTCCCTTCCTGGGCCATGGACACAAACAAATCACAGTCTTCCCCTGAGCCCTCCTACTACATCTCTGTAGACTCCCCTCCCTTACTCTTCTGATCTCTCATGGCAGAGCTGGGGTCCAGCCATGGAAAGTGAGGAGGGGGCTCTCTCAGCCCCAGAAACTATGAAGTGGTAGAGGGAGGGGGCTTCCCAGTGGGGAAAACAAAGGTCCTCAAGGTCAAATTGCTTCTTCTGTCACTAACACTTTCCTTCTGTCACCTCTTCTCTGTTACCTGCTCCATGTGCTATAAGGAACATACAAGGCTTTGAACAAGCTCACCTCTTTTCCCCCCAAAGTAAAGGAGGACACCTCCTCTGAGGAGGGGTGAGCAGGACAGACCACTGCTCCCTGCACTGTTCCAGGCTCACCTAGTGACTGGCTGCTCTGTGCCATCTGTGATGGGACAGGGGTCCATGGTGAAGGTGAATGGGTGGCCTGGCCTCAGTACGGCCAAATCATGTCGCCAACTGACACCAGAGCTTCCTTCAGACCAGGCTGCATGGAAATGGGGAGAGTGAATGATAGAGCCCTCTGAGCTGTGTCCTGTCTCTGAAGTCACAAGCTGTACAACACCATGTGACACAAGCGTATGCAACATTGCTGAGGAGAGCAATGAGCAGTGGTGCATACTTGACAAGTATATAGATTTATCCTGAAAGACCCTTCAGGGACAGAAGGAGCAGTGCCACAGAGTTTGTAGTTTACAGAGGAAGCTAAGAGTACCCGCCATTTGTTCAAACTGTGACTACTTCTCTCTAGGGACTTTCTTCTCCCTAATAGTCAATCCACAGGCCAGGAAGTGAATGTCCTATTCATACTGAGAAATCCTTTAGATTGAAACTTCTCTAGGTCTTAGGATCATGAAGACTGGCTGGGATATATTCTCTAATAAGTTACTTAACAAAGGGGAAATGCCTTCCCATCTCTGTGTGTAGCCAACATACCGGAGAGTGGGTTGTACGTATTAGAAAGTCACAGAAAGGTCTGGGAAAGAGTCACACAAAAGTCAATGGGTAGCCCTAGCCGGTGGTGCTCAGTGGTTAAAGTGTCAGCCAGCACACAGAAGCATCTTGGGTTTCATTCCCAGTCACAGGCATGTTTCAAGGTGATCCTGTCCCAGTCAGGGCATGTGCAGGAGGCAACCGATCAATGCATCTCTCTCAAATTGATGTTTCTCTCCCTTTCTCTTGTCACCCTTCCACTCTCTAAAAATCAATGGAAAAATATATCCTCAGTTGAGGATTTTAAAAATAAATAAAATAAAATGAGGGAAGAAAAAAGGTTAATGAGTAAAAAAAATTCCACCATCATGAAGATATTGGACATTCTGTCTGAGAAGAGGTTCATGGTGCGGATACTATAGATGTCCAGGGAGACAGGTCAGGGCTCACCCTGAGGTGATCTGGATGGAAGATGGGAGGTATAGCTCTCTTCTTACAGACGTCACCTGAACAAAGGTCCTCACCCTCAGAGGTCAGAGTCCTCCTCTGGTGACCTTTACAGAGATCACTGTGGCCTGTGAGTGGCTGACATCTCTGAGGAAGGAATCACTCTCAGTCAGTCCTCTCCTCTTTTTCTCCACAGAGTCAGTGGGAAAGCCCACCCTCCAAGCCAGCAATGCCACAGTCACAGAGCATAAGGACACCGTGGTCCTGACCTGCCTCACAAATGACACGGGGATCTCCATCCGGTGGCTCTTCAAGAACCAGAATCTCCTGCTCACGGACAGGATGAAGCTGTCCCAGGGCAACAGCACCCTCACCATTAACCCCGTCAGGAGGGAGGACGCTGGGGATTATCAGTGTGAGGTCTTCAACCCCGCCAGTTCTAGGATAAGTGACCCTCTCAAGCTGGACGTAGAATGTAAGTGACTCTTTGCCCCATCCTACATCTCCCTGGGAGAATTGCTTGACCAATGGTGTGATAAATGGACAGAAGACACAGGGAGCAGATTTTCAATCAGGAGACATTACAGTAAACAGAATGGCAAAGTGGTTAAGAGCTCAGTTTCCGACCCTGGGTCTGGCATTCACTGTGACCTTGCACAGGGCTGTGTGGTGGGGATTTTTGTAGTCATTTTTATGTGGTAAACTATACATAAAATTTACCATTTTAGCTATTTTAAGTCTCCAGCTCAGTGGCATTAAGTACATTCACATTGTTGTGCAATCATTACGACTATCCATTAGGAACTTTTTCATCTTACCATACTAAAACTCTGTATCCATTAAACAATAGCTCCCCACCTCCAAACCCCAAGCCCTGGAAACCACCATTCTACTTCTCTGTCTATGAATATGACTATTCTAGGTACTTCATGTAAGTGGAATCATCTGATATTTGTCCTTTTTGGTCTGCTTATTTTCATTTAGCATAATATCTTTAAGTTTCATCCATTTTGCAGTGTATATCACAATTTCATTGCTTTTTAAGACTGAATAATATTCTATTGCATGTATCCATCACATTTATCATTCATCCATCCATGAGCTTCTAGGTTGTTTCTTCCTTTTGTGTTTTGTGAATAATGCTGCTAAGAACAAGGGTGTTCAAATCCCTGCTTTCAGTTCTTTTGAGTGTATACTGAGAAGTAGAATTACTGGGTCAAATAGTAATTCTTTCTTCAAATTTTGTTGTTGTTAACCCTCACCCTACGATATTTTTCCATTGATTTTTGAGAGAGTGTGAAAGTGAGGGGGAGAAACATCAATTCAAGAGAGAACATTAATTGGTTGCCTTCCACAATGCACCCCAACCAGGACCAGAGATGAAGCCTGCAACCTGTATATGCCCTTGACTGGAAGTGAGCCAGGACCTGTCAGTGCTCTATCCACTGAGAAACCCAGCTAGCACTGTTCAGTTTTTCATGAACTGCCATACCTTTTTATGTGGCTGAACCATTTTATATTCCTGCCAGCAATGCACAAAAGTTCCCATTTTTCTCCATCCTTGTGGACACGTTGTTTTCCAGGTGGTTACTATTTTGTTTTGTTTTATTTTGCTTTATTTCAGTAGTAGCTATCTCAGTGGATGTGAAGTAATATCTCATTGTATTTTTATTTCTATTTCTTTAATGATTAGAGATGCTAAGCATTTCATATGCTCATTGTCCATTTGTTTATCTTCTTTGAAGAAATGGGTATTCAGCTCCTCTGGCAATATTATAATTGGATTTTTTTGTTGTTGATTTTTAATAGTTATTTATATGTCCTGGATATTAATCCCTTATCAGATATATTATTTTCAAATGTTTCCTCCCATTCCATGTGACTTTTCACTCTGTTGACAGTGTCCTTAGATACACAAACTTTAAAAAAATATATTTTATTGATTTTCTGGACTGAGAAGAAGGAAGAGGGATAGAGAGTTAGAAACATCGATGAGAGAGAAACATTGATCAGCTGCCTCCTGCACACTCCCTACTGGGGATGTGTTCACAACCAAGGTACATGCCCTTGACCAGAATTGAACCTGGGACCCTTCAGTCCAAAGGCTGATGCTGTATCCACTGAGCCAAACTGGTTAGGGCTATAGACAAACTTTTTTAATTTTGATAAAGTCCAATTTATCTGTTTTCATTTGTTGCTGTGCTTTTGGTTTCCTAGCCAAGAAATCATTGCTAAACCTAATGTTAAATCTTTTACACTATGTTCTCATATAAGAATTTTTGAAAATACGTTTTTATTTATTTCGGAGAAAAAGGGAGAGGAATCGCACCATGACCTCCTGGTTCATAGGTCAACATTCAACCATTGAACCACACTGACCAGGCATCTTATATAATAAAAATGTAATATGCACACATAAGGACCAGATCACAGATTAGCAGGAGGATAAGGTAGTGGGCAGAGATTTACTGGAGGGAAGCAGCGAGCTACTGACACACAAATTTCTAATAATGTTCTATATTTAGATCTTTGATCCAAGTGTGACCTCCTGGTTCATAGGTCGAAGCTCAACCATTGAGCCACACCAGCTGGCTATATATCAATCTTTATGCTACCAGTAGTATCACACTGTTTTTATTACTGTGGCTTTGAAGTAAAGTTTGAAATCAAGAATGTGAATTCTCCAGCTTTGTTCTTCTTTCTCCAGATTGTTTTGGCCTTTTGAGGTCTCTTGAAATTCCATATTAATTTTAGGGTGGATTTTTTCTATTTTTGCCCAAAAAATGTCATTAGGTTAGTGATTGGGATTTTATTGAATCTGTAGATCACTTTGAACAGTATTGTCATCTTAACACAACATTAAGTTTTCCAGTCTATGAACAGAGAATGCCTTCCCATTTATTTATGTCTTTAAAATTTTTTCAACAATAATTTTTGTAGTTGTTTATTATATGTCTTTCACCACCTTAGTTAACTTAATTCTTATATATTTCCTTTTTTAAGATTTTCTTATATCTTCATCGTTGAGAGTATTTCAAATGTCCCCCCTTTTCTTCCCCATTGCCCCCCTCCACCCAGATCCAGCTCTGCCCCAGGCTTTCACCACCCTATTGTCTGTGTCCTGTGCCCCTCCCCACTTCCCTCAAGGATTTGCCAATCTGTTCTGTTTCCTGGCCTCTGGTTCTATTTATTCATCAGTTTATTTTGTTCATTGGATTCCTTGTTCATTTATTTTTTTTTATTCAATTGGGTTTTTTTTGTCTGTTTGTTTTCATATATTTTTAAATTTATTTCAGAGAGAAAAAGAGAGGGAGGGAGGGAGAGAGAGAGAGAGAGAGAGAGAGAGAGAGAGAGAGAGAGAGAGAGAGAGAAACATCAATTATGGGAGAGAATCATTGATCGGCTGCCTCCTGTATGCCCCCTACAGGGGATAAAGCCCCCAATCTGGGTATATGCCCTTGAATGGAATTGAACCAGGACCCTTCAATCCACAGACTGACATTCTATCCACTGAGCCAAATCAACTAGGGATCAATTGTTGGTAGATATGTATTTATTGCCATTTTATTATTCATGCTTTTTATCTTTTTCTTCTTCTCTCCCTTCTCCTTCTCCTCCTCCTCTTCCTTCTCCTTCTCCTTCTCCTTCTCCTTCTCCTTTCCTCCTCCTCCTCCTCCTCCTCCTCCTCCTCCTCCTCCTCCTCCTCCTCCAAAAAAACCCTTTAATATTTCTTATAATACAGGTTTGGTAGTGATGAACTCCTTTAGTTTTTTCTTGTCTGTGAAGCTCTTTATCTGACCTTTAATTATAAATTACATTTGCTGAGTAGAGTAATCTTGGTTGTAGGTCCTTGCTTTTCATCACATAGAATATCTCTTATCACTCGCTTCTGGCCTGCAAAGTTTCTGTGGAGAAATCAGCTGACAGTCCTATGGGAGGTAACTAACTGCTTATAGGTAACTAACTGCTTTTCTCTTGCTGATTCTAAGATTCTTTCTTTGTCTTTAATATTTGGAATTTTAAGTATGGCATTTTAAGTGTGAGCCTCTTTGGGTTCCTCTTTTTTTTGACTCTGTGCTTCCTAGATTTGTAAGTCTATTTCTTCCTGTAATTATTTCTTCAAATACGTTTTCAATACCTTGCTCTCTCTCTCTTCTCCTTCTGGCACCCCCATAATGCAAATGTTGGTATGCTTGAAGTTGTCCCAGAGATTCCTTATACTACCCTCATATTTTAGAATTCTTTTTTCTCTTTTCTCTTCTGATTGGGTGTTTTTTACTTTCTCATATTTCAAATTGTTGATTTGATTCTCGGAATCCTCTACTCTACTCTTGATTCTCTATAAATCATCCCTCACTTCAGTTGGTGTATCCTTTATTTCTGACTGGTCCTCTTTCATGTCTTTGGTGTTCTCACTAATTTCTTTGAAATTCTGACTAAGTTCCTTGACATCTCACGAAGATCCTTAAAACTCTCATTAAATTTCTTAAACATACTTATAGCCATTTTTGAACCCTTCATCTACCATGTTTCCCTAAAAATAAGACATCCTCCAAAAATAAGACCTACTTAATGGAAACATAATACATCTGCTGAAAATAAGATGTAGAACACTGTCTTATTTTTGGGGAAACAGGGTAGTAGTTTGCTTGCTTCCATTTAATTTAGTTCTTTCTCAGGAGACTTCAGTTCTTTCATTCATGACAAGTTTCATTGTCTTCTCATTTTGGCTGCTTTCCTGTGCTTGTTTCTATGTATTAGGAAAAGCTACTATGTCTCCTGAATTGGTAAAGTGTCCTTGTGTAGTAGGTATCTATAGGACCCAGTGGCTCAGCCTCCCCAGTGACCTGAACTGGGTACTCTCAGTGCACCCCAGTATGGTCTGTATGCACTGTCCGGTTATAGTTGAGCCTTGATTGCTGCTGGTGTCACTGGGAAGAATTGACCTGAGAACCAGCTGTGACTACAGCAGATACCACTATGGAACAGGACTTGTTTCAGTGGAGCTTTGGTGCTCACAAAGTCTGTCCATTGAGTCTGTCACTTGTGGATGTGGTGGAGTTGTAATCTCCCATGGTCTGAAACTGTCCACTGGGTGCACTGGCCCTGGGAGGTGCAAAGTCAGCCACTGCCTGTGCCCTGCCTGGGGCCACCTGGCATGCGGTACAGAGTGTTCTCAGTTGGCTGCTACTTGTATTGGACTAGGAGGTACCCAGGAGAGACCAAGCTATAAACCTTGACAAACTGATGCTAGTGTCTGATCTGGGGACACTTATCCAGAGATATGGAGCACACTGAGTCCAGTTGCTACTTGTTTGAGAGATTTTAAGGAAGTCTGAAGTCTAAGCCAGAATAGGCCGTTCATATAGAAGAGACACTACAAATAGCTTGGGAGGAGCTGCAAATTGCGTGGGACAGGATCTGAGGAACTCACCAGGGTGGGGCAAACAGTGTGGCTAGGTTGATGGAGACTCACATATGGAGCCAGTCAACTGTGTGTGGGGGGTTAGGAGGGGTTGCAGCACTTTTTGGGAGAAAGCTGCCCCTGAGTTCTTTTTCTGATACCAGACAATATAATTCCTCCCGGTATGTCCCTGGATTCTTTCAAGATGCTTCCCCATGATTGGAGCTCAGAGGGAGTAAGTTTGGGTAAGCCCATGTGCTGGCCCATTAAGTGGAACTGCCTGCGACTCCAGTAGTCTCCATGTCACTCAGCCACAATCCTTGCTTGATTTTTACCACCCGAAGTTACAGAGACATCTCTTCCCAGCACTGGAACCCTGGGCTTGGATCTTATGTGTGGCTGGGACCCCTTGCTCCTCATAGAGGCCTCCTCAGCCAAGATATTCCTCCCAATTAAAAACACACCACATGTGGGTATAAGACCAGCCCATTCCTCATCTCTACACCTCCCCCAATCACAGCGTTCTTTCTTCTTTAATCCTCTATTTCAGCGGTTCTCAACCTGTGGGTTGAAACCTCTTTGGGGGCCTACGACCATCAGAAAACACAGATATTTACATTAGGATTCATAACAGTATCAAAATTACAGTTATGCAGTAGCAACAAAAATAATTTTATGGTTAGGGGTCACCACAACATGAAGAACTGTATTAAAGGCTCATGGCATTAGAAAGGTTGAAAACCACCGCTCTTGTTATAGAACTTCCATTCAGCCAGACTTCAAGCAGTTCTTAATAATGGTCATTCTGTATTTTAATTGTAATTTTGGTGTGGTTGTGGGAGGATGCAAGTTACAGCATTTACCTACACAGCCATTTTGGTTCCTACAGTATTTTATTCTTTTTGATATTATTTTTTAAAATATATTTTATTTATTATTTTTAATATAGTTTATTGATTTTTCTTACAGAGAGGAAGAGAGAGGGATAGAGTGTTAGAAACATCGATGAGAATCATCGATCAGCTGCCACTTGCACATCCCTGATGGGGATGTGCCCGCAACCAAGGTACATGCCCTTGATGGGACTCGAACCTGGGACCCTTCAGTCCGCAGGCTGAGGCTCTATCCACTGAGCCAAACCGGTTTCAGCTTTTTTTGATACTATTGTAAATGGAACTTTCTTCATTTCCTTTCTGAATTTTTCATTTTTTGTATATAAAAACACAACTGATTTTTACATATTGATGTAGTATCCTGCAGTTTTGCTGAATTTATTAGTTCTAACAGTTTTGTGCTGTTGCTGTTTATTGTGTGGGATCTTTAGGGTTTTCTACATATAAGATCATGTCATATGCAAACAGATCATATAATTTGCAAATATTACCTTTTCCTTTCCAATGTGGATGCCTTTATTTATTTTTCTTGCCTAATTACTGGCTAAGACTTCCAATACTGTTTTGAGTAGAAATGACAAAAGCAGGCATGTTGGTCTTTGCCTCATCTTAGAAAAGAAACTTTCAGTCTTTCACTATTGAGAATCATGTTAGCTGTGGGTTTGTCATAAATGGCCTTTATTATGTTGAGGTAGTTTCCTTCTATTCCTAGTTTGAGCATTTTTATCATGAAAGGATATTGAATTTTGTCAAATGCTTACACTGATGAAATCTTCTACTATTTATAGATTCATTCATATTTCCTATTTCTTTATGATTCCATTTGGTAAGTTTTGTGTTTCTAGGAATTTGACCATTTCATCTAAGTTATCCAATTTGCTGGTTTACAACTATTCATAATACTATTATAATTCTCATTTGCTATGTAGAATTGATAGTAATATCCCCATTTTCATTTCTGATTTTAGTGCTTTGAATCTTCTCTCTTTTTTTCTTAAGACAATGTAGTTTAAAGGCTTATTAATTTTGTTCATCTTTTCTGAAGAACCAACTTTTGGTGTCATTGATTTTCTCTATTGTTTTTCCATTCTGTATTTTATTTATCTCCACTCTAATCTTTATTATTCCCTTCTTTTTGCTAGCTTTTTTTGTTATATATATATATTTTTATTAAGGTATTATATGTGTACATATCTTACCATTGCCCCCCCCACCTCCCATTCATGCCTTCCCTCCCCAGAGTGCTGTGTTCGTTGGTTGTACTTATATTCATGCATACCAGTTCTTCCGTTGTTCTCTTATCTTCCCCCAGATCTCCTTCCCCTCCCTGCTGTCATTTAACAGTCTGCTTGTTTTATGGTGACTATCTCAGGACCACACGAATAGAGTCCGCTCCTCCTCTGGTTCTCACCGCCCCTCCCCCTGGGTCCCACTGCTTCCCCTGTGACACACGGCTCTCCTGGTGCACACTGCCCCCTCGGACACACGGCTCACCCAGGGACACGGCCCCCTGGGACACACGGCTCTCCTGGTGCACACTGCCCCCTGGGACAAACAGCTCACTGGGGGCACAGGGCCCCCTCGGACACACGGCTCACCCAGGGACACGGCCCCCTGGGACACACGGCTCACCCAGGGCACAGGGCCCCCTGGGACACTCGGCTCACCTGGTGCACACGGCCCCCTGGGACACTCGGCTCACCTGGGGCACACGGCCCCCTGGGACACACAGCTCACCCGGGGCACATGACTCCTTGGGACACACAGCTCACCCAGGGCACAGGACCCCCTAGGACCTATGGCCCACCCAGGGCACATGGCCCCTCTGGGGCGCTGGGGTCACGTATTGGAGGGGCCGCTCTAGGTCCTCGCTAGCACTGCGGCAGGCTGGGACAGTTGCAGGTGGGCTGAGATGGCTGCAGGCGGGTAGACCGCCCTCAAAGGTGACTCGTTTGGTGAGGAAGCGGAGCAGCTTCGGACGCGGAGGCTAAGTTCTGAGGCTGCCCACTCCCTCAGCCCAGGGCATAGTGAGCTCTGTTCTCAGTGGATTTCCTTTATTCGCTGAGGCGGTGGCGGGTGGCGGTGGGCGGTGCGGCATTGATGGTCGCTCCTGTGGTTCAATTTCCACTGTAGTTTTAAAGTTCACATGGCGGCAGTGGCGGGAGCTTCAGCTCGGCCATGTGGCGGCTGAGGGAGGACTCGCCGGGGCTGCTAAAGGAAGGTGCCGTACTGGCTCCTCACCAGCACGGCGGGTGTGCTGGGAAGGTTGTGGGTGAGCTGAGATGGCTGCGGGCGCAGAGTTCCCCCTCAATGGTGTCTCCTTTGGTGCAGAAACAGAGCTGCTGTGGACGCAGAGGCTAAGTTCTGAAACCGCACTCTCTCTGAGCCCGGGGCGTAGTGAGCTCTGATTTCAGTGGATTCCCATTCGCGGGGGCAGCGGTGGGTGCGGCAGCGACGGTAGCTCCTGTGTCTCAATTTCCCCTGTCGTATTAAAGTCCACATGGCGGTAGTGGCGGAAGCTTTGGAGCCGGCTGCTGTCGGTGGTGGCGGAAAGACTCGCCGGGGCGCAAAGGGAAAGGGCCGTGACATCTCCCCACCATCATGGTGGGCGGAAGCCAGCCCAAGTCTGCCCCACGGGCCGGGAGACACCACGCCATCTCTTTGCCAGCATGGCGCGTGTAGACCGGGCCGAGCCGGCTGCGGACAGTGGCGGCAATGCAAGGACTCACCGGGGGTCGCAAATGGAAGGCACCGCGCCAGCTCCCCACCAGTAAGGTGTGTGCGGAGACCGGGCCGAGCAGGCCGCTGGCCGGGAGACGCTGCACCAGCTCCTCGGGATGGTTGCGGGCAGGCCCTGAAGGCGTGGTGGAGGTCCCATATCAGTTCCCTGGTTCCCATGGGCAGGCTGGCCCAGTCCCTGGGCCCCAGGGCGGAGCGAGGTCTGGCTTCCCTCATTCCTGTTGGCAGCGGCTCCGGCAGGTCCAGTTTCTCCATGGTTTTAAATTCCACATGGCAGCAGTGGCATCCTGCTTTATGTCTAGTTGTAGCCTTCCCATTTCGCCAGCTTTCCTGTGGGTCTGGTGAGATCCCTTTCGATTTTAGCAGTTGTTTTTTTCCCACATTGTTGAGGAGGTGGCAGCTTAGGAGACTTCCTAGGCCACCATCTTGTTTTGGTCTCCCTTTTGCTAGCTTTGAATATGGTATATTCTTTATATAGTTTCTTAAGTTGTAAAGTTAGATTGTTGGTTTGAGATCTTTCTTCTTTTTTAAAGTAAACAATTACAGTAACAAATTTCTTGCACAAGATTCTTAACTTTCTGTGCCCCATTTCCACTACTGAAAATTACAATAACAATACCTGCTTCATTATATTGCTTTAAATATATAATGTAATAATCAATTAAACCCTTAGCAAATGCTAAAGCAGCAGAAAAGTTCTATAAGTGTTAGCTGCTCTTAATACTACCATTATCATTAGCCTCTATGAAGTCAGGTGGTCCCAGAGTTGATACCAGATCCACCTCTTACAAAACATATGACTTTGGGTAAATTTTTCACCACTCTTAGACTCCATTTTTTTTCATCAGTAAAATAGAAATAATGTCTAAGTGACAGGGTTATTATATAAATTAAATGAGGTATAACTAAAGTATTGAGCGCAGAGCCTGGCACATAGTAAGTAACCACAGCAGTAGCTAACATAAATAATAATCATCAATCTTGAGTTGACCAGTGAGGACAACAGAAATAAAAGAGAAGATATAGATGCAAATTTATTTATATTTGGGAATTAGGGGAACATAACTCACAAAAATAATTGGACATATTACTGACTAAATAAAGAAAAATGATTTTAAAAAGTTGAGTGCAAAGCTTCAATCATCCCCTGAAATACAGCCAAGTTGGAATTAGATATACAAATATTTATTGGAAAAATTCCTGTTAAAGAAAGGTGGATGGAAGTGAAAAAAGCCTAAGAGATTTCTCAGACCAGGATGCAGATCTGATTACTGTGAAGGAGAAAGAGAAGAAAATTTTAAGTTGCAGTGTGGTTCTAAAAGAGTATGTGCAAAGCTGATGGGGTGTTTGAGCTAAAGTCGCCCCTAGAGGAAAACCATTCCTCACAGAATGAACTTATTTCATATCCCTGCTGAGAACCTGTGGGAAGTCTCTGTGCAAAGCAAGCGATGAATTTACCACCTTCCAGCAGTTAAGTTCCCACCATAGGAGGCCTGAGTGGCACATATTCATAGCTGCCATACCTGGAACAGAAAAACGGGCAACTATGAAATGGTGAAAACTTATAACTTACAAAAATGGAAACCCGCCTTTCTCACATTTCCAAATCTCCAAAAATATCTTTGTGTAGAAAGGCCAGGATAGAATTGTGGCAAGTCTGAGCACCAACCTAGAAATACAGTGAAAGAAAAAAAAGATTATAAGGATGTAGACAGCTATTATAACATCACCTCCACTCATCCTTCTCTTTTCTATCCATGACAGATAATAGAACACCACAAAGTCCTGGCCTTTCAGATGGGGCTATTGCTGGCATTGTGATTGGCGTCCTGGCTGGCGTAGCTCTGATAGCAGCCCTGGTGTACTTCCTGTATATCAGAAAGACTGGAGGGTATGATGGCCTTCTCTCTTGTCCCGCTTCCTCCAAGGCTGATGACTATGCTTGGGAGAGGAAAAGAGACTTCCCCTCTGTCTCTGGTCCTGGGTCTGCTCCTTCTTCCTAAACTCCTGTTTCTGGGCATTGATTCCTGAGGCCTCTTTTTCCCTGTTTTCAAGCTTTCTGCACCCCTCTCCCTTTGGGACATGGTTACTCCCATCTCCATCTTGTTTAGAGGGGGAAGATTATGCAACTAGGTCCCCCAGTCAGGGAAGCCAAGGTCCAAGAAGGAAAACAAATAAAAATACAAAAATAGAAGCAAGAGAAAATGAGTCCTGTGCTCTGTCAACCACAGGAAGAGAAGGAAAAGAGAGGGTGGGGACAGGAAGAGAATCTAACAAAAAGCTGAAACTGAAGGCACCTTAGGTAATAAATAATGTGAAGATAAAAACAGCATCTACTTTCAAAAGGGAGAGTTGTCTGGATAGAAGTAGGCTCAGAGGAGTTGATAAGGAATGAACCTGTGTGAACATTAGTGCAGCAGGAAAGGAGTTCACTCTGGAAGGGGCGGTGGGTACACTGAAGAGGAGCCCTAGGAGGAAAGGCAATACTCACTCTGATAAATGAGCTGACAGTGTCCTTCCTACTTCAAGGAGCAAAGAGCCTATGCTTGGGAATAGCAGTCACAGTCTCTGATATTTGTTTAGGGCAAGCGACCAGCGCGATCTCACAGAGCACAAATCCTCAGCCTCCAACCACAGTAAGTAAAGCCATCACCAGTGACAGCTGGTGTGTTCCACCCCGCGCCCTGACCTAGCAGGGAAATCTGGTCCCAAGAACTCAGTACCTTCTAAAATTTTAGAGGGAATGTCCATTTCCCAACCTGAGGTTGCCATAGGTCCTCCCACCCTTTTCTAGTCACAAAAGATCCCCCCGACACCCACTGGGAGACTCACTCGCCAGACATGGCAGGCCTGAGTAAGATGGCCATGTTTTCTAAAGACATTCCTCACCTTACCCTTCCCCTCCTCCTCTATTAGGGATGTGGGCACTCTACTTTGGTGAGACTTTCCATGTCTTGTGGTGCTCTGGGTGCTGTGGTTCTCAATGCCCCTCCTTGCCACTGGTGTCTGGTGCTTAGAAACACAACGGGGCAAAAATCAAGGCCTTGTGAACTGGAAAAAACTTAGACATGGACTAAGGGCTCTATGGCTCTACTGTTGCCTCCCTGCCCACTTCTCCCCAGCCCCTTCTCCACTGGCACTAACACCCTGGGTCTGGACCACAGACTCTGAGGAAATCAAATTCTTTAAGTGATCATGGTCCACCTCCCTACCCTACCCTCCCACTACCTGCCACCTCCTTCAGCTAGAAATCACAACAGTTTAACAACACCAAGGCAGTAAGGCTATCAGTGAGCTTTGCATTTTCATGGATTGCTAACTCTTCTTTCAACTCCCAGGTCAGGGCCACTCTGACAACTCACCTAACAAGGTAAGCACAGCCAGTCTCACTGGCTCATTTTCTCATTGAAACACCTCTATGTAGAACAGGTTAGTCTTGAAGACAAAAATGCAATTAAATGTGAGTTGGAGTTCCTCAATGCGGCGACAAACAAAGATATATTAGTTAACTACTCCCATTGGGTCTACCTTATGTAAGAACGTGGGTTTGGGAGTATCCCCATCTTGTGCTTGAATCCTTGAGTGACTCTTAATAGCTCTGTGACCTTGAGCAAGTAACTTAACCTCTTTGATCCTCAGCTTTGTCATCTGTAATATGGGTATGCTGCCTTCTTGAGAAAGAAGTTGAAGGAATGAAATGAGATAACACATGCAAAGCACAGTGCCTAATATAAGGAAGGCACCAGGTCATTCTCCCTCCTCTATCTTCAATCTGACCTGCTCTTCCTGTCAAAAGATAATGTCTAATCCAGTGGGTCTGAGGTCTTAGTTCCTTTAGTTTATAATAATTTTACTGAGCTTCTCTCAAAGCAGCACTGTAGTGAAGAAACAAAACATGCTATCTCCCTGCAAAATGAAACCCTCGAGTCACTTCCCTTCAAAGTGTAAACATATCCTAACTTCCAATGCATTGGTTTTGCTTGTTTATGCTCTTACTTTGAAAAACACAGTGTATTCTCATATATTTGTCTTGTTTCTTTCATTCAAAATGGTTTTGTGAGATTCATCCATATTGTTCTGTGCCTTTGTAGCTGTTCATTTTCATTGCTGTATCATCCTCTTCCATTGTATGAATACCATAATCTATCTCTTGTAATGGCCATTCAAATGATGTCAGTATGCAGAAGGGTAATAAAAGCCATTTAAAGTGGTGAGAGCAGGTGGTGCCGAATCACACCAGGCTAGGTGAGGACCTGGCCTATGACACTGACTTAACTGATTACTTCTCATGCTTTTCAGATGGATGAAATTACATATTCTTCCCTGAACTTCAATGGCCAGGAGTCAAAGAAACCAACTAATGCCTCTCCGTCCCCAACAGCCACAGAAACAGTTTATTCCGAAGTAAAGAAGAAGTAATGCAACTAGCTCTGCTCACTGCACTGCTCATTCCCAGCTTCTCATCCCCACCACTAGGAGACCCCTTTGTCCTCTGAGAGGGGTACTGGGGGAGGGAGGAAAAGAAGCCTCTTTCCCCCTCCTCCTTTACTCACTCATGGGCACCTCCAGGTTCCTGGTCACAGCCCCTCCCTTCAGTGTCAACAGATGGAAAGATACATCCGGGAGTCTGTAGGAAGCCCAACCTTCATTGTCATTGACATTTGGCAAAGCAGACCTTGGAAAGAGTTGCCAGAATCTCCAGTCCCTCGGGCCAATCATTCCCTGACTGAGACTTATTCTAAACTTACCTATTGAGCCCACCTTCCTTCCTTCCTTTCTGTTGGAATCTAATATGAATTTGCCATTACTTTGAGAGTTACATCCTTATCCACTGAAATACATGTGTCAGAGAAGCAGAGAGAGAAAAACTAAAAGCTTCTCCTGTTTCTCCAAAGCCCAATGTGAATAGACCACACAGGAAAATAAATATATAACCAAGTCTCAACACGGAAATTCTACACCTTTGTCCTTTGTCAGGGTGTCTAAACAACTTTCTGCTTGGCTAGAATACCACCTAAGCCCTTTGGCAAGACTGTCTTCAGAGAAACCACTAGAAGCAACTAGAAAAAACTATAAGTGATTCCCAAGGGAAAATGTAAAAAAAAAAAAGAAAAAAAGAAAAGAAAAAAAAGCACATATGTTTTAATAACTTTATGGGCTTTTATTCAAAGAAATGCCTACAGAGGAAAGAGTTACAGTTTTAGAGGGTACTCAGCTCCCAATAAAAAAGTCTAGCTGTAGCTGGTGTGCTCAGTGATTAGACAATCAGCCTAGGTTTGATTCCTGGTCAAGGGCGTGTACCTGGGTTGCAGGTTGGGATCCTGGCCCTTGGTTTGTTCATGCAGGAGGCAACCAATCAATGTGTTCCTCTCCTGTAGATGTTTCTCTTCCTCCTTTCTCTAATTCCCCCCTTCCCTTCCTCCCTTCCTCTCTCTAAAAATTAACGGAAAAAATATCCTCGGGTGAGGATTAACAAAAAACCAACCAAACAAAAAAGAAACAATCTGGTAGGAATTTCAGAAAGGAATCAGTTACCCTTAAGAGATTATTTAAATAATTATTAAAGAATGCACAATTTGGGGTACTGGGTTTGTTCTCATCTCTGAGACATTTCACCATTTTAATCTTTGTAACTCCTTATGTGAAAGGGATTACTTTTACTTGGGTTTGCTTTGTAAGCCAATCTGAGGACCTGAGGTGAAAGAAGCCACCAAAGCCCCTCCCTTGACCAGGAGCTCCTCAAGCTTTTATGTGAGTGGCTCCAAGTGGAAAAGAAGACCCGGTTTCGCTCATTCATGGCTGGAAGTGGATCTAAGTCATTTCCGGGCATCTCAGGCCAATCATCAACCACCATTCAAGTCCATGTTTCTGCCTGTGCATGTTCTGTCCATCTTCTCCACTTACTGACTCAGGAAACCTGGGCCTCTGCTAAGGTTCCTTGGTCCTTGAGAAGTGTCCCCTGCAGGGAACACTGTCACTCACACTGTTGCCATTGTTTACAACCCAGAAAGCTGCACTGGTGCTGATGTTCTTTAGGACACAGAGGAGGATCAACTGGGCCCCAGGCTCTGGAATTTTTCTCCCATAGGGTCTGAGTCCCATTGTGTCAGAATAAAAGAGAAGGGCAAGGGAAGGAGAGGCAAACTATTGCCCACCCAGCCTTCCACATGGATGACTTTCTTTGGGGCTGTTGAGAGAAATAATTTATTTGATATTGATTACTGGATCTCATGCTGTGTCTAAGAGGCCCCTCAGAGTGGGTTAGTTGGGAGTTCTCTGTACTCAGGTACCTCTTTCAGGGTTTTCTGACTCTGACACAGACTGTAAATACATCACCTTATTTGTGCTATTCTTTGTTATTTAATTTTGTCTGGTCAAGGCCACTTCTGAATTATTTGTAAAATTTGCTCTATATTTATAATAAAAATTATATATCAGACATCAGTATGCTGTCTCACAGTTGATAATACTTTAGGCAATGTCTTCTTTACAGGCAGAAGAAATAGAAATTACCTAACTGGTAGTCAAAGCCTACTTTTAAGTCTACAGATATTCTACCCAGCAATCATAGAAGTAGCCAATTTTATTTGCACACCAGCTAATAAAGTGAGTCTATCGCGAAGCAACAGCCCACAGCTGCAAACTGCCTGGAAGAAGCTGCCTATTTTGCTCTGGGAAACATGATTTCATGAGAAGAAAATTCCCAGTGTCTCTATTAGGGACAAATAACAATCCCCACACCAGTGGCTCCAGTGAATCAGATGCAGCAACAGGGCTTCACTCACATGAAGTTTCCACTGGTTCTGTCCCAAGGTCAATTTTTCTGCCACTTCACAGGGTCAGAGATCTTCACACCCAAGTAACCTTCATTCATTAATTCCAGTATTAGTCTGTTATCTCGTTTCCTTCATTTCCAAGCAATTGAAATGTATGTTCTTTTTCCCTTTCCTCATCACCAACTTTCTCCTCCCTCCTCAAGATCTGGAAGCAGCACATAATCAGTATCCGCATCTTGGTTAAACTGAAAGATGTTTTCACAATCCTCACATTGCTCACTTTTACAACATCTAAGATCATAGACAACTTTTTCTTCCTTGGGTATAACACACACCAGAATTAGTACTCAGACCCTGCTGTATCCCCCCACATCATCCTCCTCTTCCCCCAGCTTCAGTGACCTCTGTGCAGATGGCTCCCACACCTGTATCTCTAGTTCCTACTGCTTCCCAGTACTCAGCACACTCATATCCAAGTGCCTTTTGAAGTTACTTCCCATTTAAACTGGCTTTCCCCCACAGCTCATTCATTTATCACAATGACAGCTGATACTCAGCTCTTGCTTTTTGTTTCCCAGATTCCATACATCATCAAAGCCTATTGATTCTTTTTGACATCTCTCATTTTGACATCTTCTTTACAGGCAGAAGAAATAGAAATTACCTAACTGGTAGTCAAAGCCTAAGTCTACAGTATTGTGCAAGGCAGAGTCCATTAAAAACCAGAGACAAAAAGTCAAGGTGTACAATACTTGCACAATATTCCATTCCTATAAACCTAATGGGAATACACCTTAACTTTTTGTCTCTGATCTCTAATGGACTCTGCCTTGCACAACACTCATTACCTTCCTAAAAACTGGTTCACTCTCCTCCTCAAGAGTCTACAGTGGCCTGCCCTGGCCTACCAAGTAAGTTCAAATTTCTTCCTTCCTCATTCTCTTTACCACTTATCTCTAGTACAATTTCTCCATTCTAATTAGATCTGTCTCCTTATCCATCCTGGCCTCTTAACCCCATACACACATAGAATTCTTAGTCCCAATTCTGTGCCTGAAAACAAATACCACACAGGGTAATGATCCATCTGTTATTCACAGATGAGTTAACACACCACTCATCAAGAACAACAATAATGACCCCATGGAAGACAGGAACCTGTCCATTAACATGTGTACCTGAGACTTGGGACACAGCCTATCTCTTCCTAATGGTCACAGATTCTTCCTAATGACCAATTTATGTGCCCATGAAATTCTTATGGAGCAACAACTGTGCTACAAGTCTCAGTGTTAGAGCCCATGAAAGAGACAGAAATAAGAAAGGCAGGGTTCCTACCTCAAGGAACACGAATCCTAAGGCAAGAAATAAGACATGAAAAATTATCCTATATAATAAAAGACTAATATACTAAGTATCTGGCCCTCTGTTTGGCCATTCAACCAATCAAAGCTAATGATATGTAATATGCTATTGATATGCTAAGGCTATTCAACCACTTGCTATGACATGCACTGACTTGGAAGGGGAGGAGACACTTCACTTCAACTGTTAGGTTATCTTGCTGTTGGGGTTCAGCCAATCAGAACTGAGCAAGATGGGCCAGACATGCCCTGGGGCCCTCCTGTGTTGCCTCCCCAACTGGTCAACCACCCATGTTCCTCCATGGCCCCAACCGTACACCAGTGTGGTCCCTTGGCCTGGCCTGCCCTCTCAAAAGCCAGGCTGATGTAAAACATAGGAAGGATTGAACAACTGGAGAGTTGGGAAAACATTCCACAAGATAATCATGACACTCTGGGGAGGGAGGGCATGTATGAGAGGGGGGGGGGTGGTAATGGTAAGCTATGTACACATATAATACCTTAATAAATTAAAAAAAAGATAATCATGACATAAATAATATATTATGCAAGGCCTCAAGAAGTACTCAAAAAATTATTGGCATATAGCTAAACTTTAAAAGACTGATGACACCAAGTGTTGAGAAGATGTGAAACAACCAGTATTTTTATATATTCTTGGTGGAAATATAAAAAGAAACAAGCACTCTGGAAAAGAGTTTGGCATTTTCTTATAATGTTAACTATACAGTCCAGCAATTCCACTTCCAAGAATTTACCTAAGAGAGATGAAAATAATGTAGATATCCATATAAGGAGTTATAAAGGAAAAAAGAAAAATGGAAGGGAAGAGAGGGAAAGGGAAAATTATGAGATAATTACAGAAATCTGGACATTGAATATTTTATGATATTTAGGAAGTACTAATTTTTAATGTGATAATGGCATTATAGTTATGACTTTTTATATAACTTTTTAAATTATTAGAGAGAGAGAGAGAGAGAGAGAGAGAGAGAGAGAGAGAGATCAGTATGAGAAAGAAACATTGATTGGTTGCCTCCCACACGTATCCCAACCAGGGATCGAATCCACAACCTTTGGTGTATGGGACAACACTACAACCAACCGAGCAACACTGGCCAGGGCAGTAGTTATGTTTTTTAAAAAGCCCTTATAAGTTAGTAATACAACTAAAGTACAGGAGTGGGCAAAAGTAGTTTTATAGTTGCTCATATGGAAAATAATACAATTATTAATACAAGTGAGTATGTGCTTCACATACTCACAACTGTAAACCTACTATTGTCCACCCCTGCTTTAACAGATGAAATGATCTATGTCTGGGATTTGCTTTAGAACAATCTATTGGGGGAAGGGGTTATAAGTGAAACAAGATTGACTATGAAATAATTGCTGAAGCTGTGTGATGAGCACTTGTAAGTTCATTATTTTATTAGCTTTATCTTTGCAACTATTTAAAATTTTACCAAAAAGATAAGTTCTTGCTTCCCAGAAGGTTATAACACAGAGCCAAATATTCCAACAAGTAGAGCATCATGTAGTTAAACAAAATAGACACAAAGTGCTATTGTTACCACCAAAAGACAACTCTGAGATGATTCTATGAGAAGGAACTTTATTGTAAGTCAGCAACTAAGACACACTGGGATGGGTCACTTCCCATAGCTGTATGTACCCAACAAAGGAAATGTTTTTCGGGGAAAACATGCATAAACATTAAAGTGAGCTTCATCATCGCAGGTATAGATAGGGATGTGCAGTCAGAAAACATGGCTATTCATATATCTCATGTTCAAAACAGAGGAAAATCTCTGCCCCTAACTGGAGATTTTAGTATTATAATTGTTGTACCAAGATTCCATGATCCCCATGGTCCAAAAGGGAGCCAAGTCCGATGCAATTAACAAGAGAGCCTTTTTCATCTTAAGATGGGCTCTGTCTCATTCACGCTGACAGCATGGAGGACAAGAGCGCAAACTTCGACAAGTCCAGGGGTTTTACACCAGTGGTGATGTCACTGCTTTGGCTGACCCTGATTGGTTGGGTGAGGGCTAGGGTCCAGTTACACAAAATGGAGGGTAACTCCACCCTGCCCCACAGTGGAGTCAGGAGTTTATCCTCACCCTTTCCTGCCCTCTCAATAAAGAGGGTATAATTTAGAAAAGTTCATGAGGAGGACACTATAGCATCCTCTAAGCTGCTTTGGCCAGTCTCAGGCAGTTTCAGCTGGATCTCCCCCACCATCACCTTCCTCACCCCTGTGTAGGGCTTGTTTCTGAAAAACAGCTCTGGCAATCATCAGAGTCAGGGATGGTGTAGGTATGAAAGGAAGTTTAGCTAATTAAGTCTCAGCCTTTCAGTTAAACTCTCAGCAAATTACAGGATATGGTTACAAAAACCTTATAAAATCTAGGGGGTTTAGAGGTTAATCTAAATTATGAATTCTAAATAAAGTCAATTGTGCTAGGCTATATGTAAAGGTTAGGTTACCCTACTCAAGCTCCAAGGCCAGTGACTGGCCAGGAATAGGCAGAGTGAGTTCCTGACCAGAGTCTTTAAGAAAGAGTATCCCAGATAAAGGGCAGGCAGGCAATACAAAAGACAGCTGTGAACCGCAGGACTTCCCCACACTCTGGATGACTTACTAGAGGCCATGCTACTTAAGAGCACATGTGCTAAAGCCAGACCACCTGCCCTGGGGTTCCTGCTCCAGATTGCCTTCTGGGTAATGGTAATGTTTCTGTGCCTCAGAGTCTTTACTTACAAAATGGAGATTAAAATAATACATATATCACAAGGTTGTTGTCAGGAATCAATGAGTTAATTCATGTGTAAAACATGTAGAAGGTGGTGGGTAAACAATAAACGTTAGCTGCTAGGAGCAGTATCTCAGCCCACAATACCACACGTTTTTTAAAATCTCATCTAATTTCTATTTGCTACTTATCTTCTATGGTTAGACTATACATTGGAAAACAGGGACTTTGTCTTATTTATCTCTGTTTCCCCAGGACCTAGCCTAAGGCCGTGCCCATAATAGGCACTGTAGGGAGCTCAGAGATGCACTATGTCTCCAGCAGTAAAGATGTCTGGGAACTGTTGGACTCTGTTTTCCCTTCTATGACTGTTTAATTATCTGTAGCCTCAGGTTTAGCTGACTACCCAGAAAGCCAGAATGCTGCCCAAAGATAAAGTTCAGGCCCCAGGGAGGAGGTTAATGAATGCATAGAGTGTGATAGCTGCCTAATGTTATTGTCCACTTAGAAATGCATTGTTCTTTCTGGGGGTCTACATGACTACCCAACATATGGTTTTACATTAACCCCCTATATAAAAGAGACCCTGTCCTGGGAAGAGTGTGGATCTCTTCTCAGCCGGCCACCACTGGCAGCAAGCAGCTGCTTTGCCCTGATGTCCATTTTCCCATTAAAGGGCTTATGATGTCTGTGTGTCAGTTCGTCGGAATCAATCCTGAATTTAGATTTTGGGGGCTTTCCCCAACGGGCACACATGGGCTTTCAGGCTTCAGGGAAGGGACTACCTTATTCCCCTGTGGATTATACCCTCAATTCCTACAATTATTTGACTTCCTTTGCTTCCTTGTTTCCACCTCTTCTCTTATTTTGCCCCACTTATAAAAGGTGTTCATTCACTAATGGTGCTCTCTGGTCCCTTCTCCAGCAGGTGTTCCAACGCGTCCTTTCTCTCTCTCCCCACAACTATGTTCTCCAAAAAGTCTCTGCATCACTTACTCTGCAATTAATAAAGGGTGAAAGGTGGCTAGATTTCTGGACCATTAGCCTCAGTCCTATTTGTTTGTGTGTGTGTATGTGTGCTTTTTAAATATATTTTGTTGATTTTTTACAGAGAGGAAGGGAGAGAGACAGAGAGCTAGAAACATTGATGAGAGAGAAACATCAACCAGCTGCCTCCTGCACACCCCCCATTGGGGATGTGCCTGCAACCAAGGTACATGCACCCGGAATCGAATCTGGGACCTTTCAGTCTGTAGGCTGATGCTCTATCCACTGAGCCAAACCGGTTTCAGCCTCAGTCCTATTTGTGAGAAGTAGAAACCTCTGGAAAAAAGAAAAAAGCAGATATGATGGTAGTCAGCATATACAGCCTTCAAATATAGTCTCATCTTTGAAGAAACCCTATGGGCACGTTTGTACCCTCAGCTAACATTTCACTGGGCTTTTGAGGGGTTCAGAAACTACTGAGAAGAGGGAGGCATGATAGGCAGGGAGCCCATCTTTGTGTTACATTTTGCTTTGTAAACGTCAGGGTTTCTTTTCCCACACTAATAAACATCCTCATTTTCTCCTCAGGCCAGAGACTCAGAGAAGAAGAACCAGAGTCTAAGAACTGAGAAGCTGCAAAACCACAGATGGCTGCAGATTCTAAAGATGAAGTAGGAAGGTCAGATGCCAATTGCTCTCGAACCACAGCTCTCTGTACAAAGTGCCCTCTGCCCTGGGCAGTGATGTGGGGTTGGAACATGATCCTGATCTCCCCAAGAATGGGAATTGCCGGTAGAACATTAACTAGCTGCCCAGGAGCAGAAAGCAATGGAGTCCTCTCCCTACCTACCCTCCCCAGTTTCCTCGGAGAGGAGGACAGTTCAAGACTGTGTGCCCAGCCCGAGGATTGGATGGTTCTTTCCGAAAAATAAAACTTAAAAAGCAAGATCGGGCAGGGATCACAAAGCAGAAATGGGGCACGGCAAGAATGCACCAAAAGGATATTGGTGCATGCTTTGTTTAAGGTCAAAGTCTTCTGAAACGTGCCAATCTCCCTCCACTGCTGCCCAGCCTCTGTACTTGGAGTTCTATCTGAACTTGAACTAGAGCAAGAAAGGACAAGAGGAACTGGGAACAGGAAGACAGATAAATATAGAGTGGCAGGCTGCCTGAAATACTAAGTGTGACTATAAGGAAGTGAAACTGGTTTTATAAGGCTCAGACTGGTTTTAAGAACAACTTACATAATAAGTAATAAAAATATTTTAATTACAGAACATTTGGAATATATGTATAGCCACCTAGGACAACTATACTTAAGTTGCCCATATTTGTCTGGATATGACATACTTATAAAAGAAATCCTATTGCCCTAACTGATTTGGCTCAGTGGATAGAGTGTCGACCTAAGTACTGATTCTGGTCCCAGGTTCGATTCCGGTCAGGGGCATGTACCCTGGTTATGGTAGGGGGTGTGCAGAAGGCAGCTGATCAATGTTTCTTTCTCATCAATGTTTCTTACTCTCTATCCCTCTCTCTTCCTCTCTGTAAAAAATCAATAAAATATATTTTTTAAAAGAAAGAAAGAAAGAAAGAAAAAGAAAGAAAGAAAGGAAGGAAGGAAGGAAGGAAGGAAGGAAGGAAGGAAGAAATCCTACTGAGACAGGCCAGTAAGCCAGGATAAGTGGAATGGGGAAACTGAGACAAATAGCCAAACAAACTGGCTGAGTAATTTACTGCCAGATACAAAATGTCACCCCCCTAGAGACAACACCTAGGCCTCAGTTGCATTTCAGCTCCAAGTCCAGAAAAGCAACAAAACCTAGCCAGTTTGGCTCAGTGGTTGGAGCATCGGCCCACAGACTGAAGGATCCCAGGTTCAATTCTGGTCAAAGGCCTATTCCTTGGTTGCAGGCTCAATCTCCAGCTCAGACCTGGGTATGTGCTGGAGGCAACCAATCAATGTGTCTCTCTCATATCAATGTTTCTGTCTCTCTGTCTCTCCCCATCCTTCTACTCTGTCTAAAAATCAATAGAAAAAACATCTTTGGGTGAGGATTAGCAATAAAGAAGGAATGAAAAGAGGAAAAAGAAATAATTCAGATGTCTAACAATAGGAAAATTATTAAGTTATGAATCATACATTAACATCATGTTAGACAGACGTTTTTAAAGGTTTTTTAATGTATTAATATGAGAAAATTCATAACAAGTAAAAAAATCAATATACAAAGTTATATACATAGTATGATTTCAATAATTACAAATATGGACAAAGAAAAAAGTCTAAATATACCTATAATTCTAGGTGGTGTGATTAGAGGAATCCTTTTCTCTACTTTACAAAATTTCTATAATAAGCATGTACTGTTTTAAAACTCAGCAACAGCTGAAACCGGTTTGGCTCAGTGGTAGAGCGTCAGTCTGCGGACTGAAAGGTCCCGGGTTCGATTCCGGTCAAGGGCATGTACCTTGGTTGCGGGCACCTCCCCGGTAGGGGGTGTGCAAGAGGCAGCTGGTTGATGTTTCTCTCTCATCGACGTTTCTAGCTCTCTATCTCTCTCCCTTCCTCTCTGTAAAATATCAATAAAATATATTTTTTTAAAAAAACTCAGCAACATTTTTTCCATATATATATATATATATATATATATATATATATATATGCCCTCTTGTGGACCTCATGTTGGTAGAGTACTTGATGTATATTGGGCACTTAACAACATGTGCTGAATTCATTCATTAATGGAAGAAGTGAGCTCCTATTTCCTGTGTGAGGAAGATGAAGCAAGGGAAAGTTAATTGCACTTAGAATGAGGAGGCCTACATAGATTTGAGAGACTTTGAGAAATTACAGTCTCTCCTCCTCCATAAAATGGAGGGAGCACCTACCCGAGGAGACTTGTTGTGAGAAGCAAATGAGATAATGCCTGTGAAATTAGTTTGTAAATTGGAAATTTTTACACAACATCTAAAGACAAACAATAAAGAACTACCATTATTTTTATCCTTCTCAGTTTATTGTCCAATAGTAACGATATAAATCTGAGGCCCACCAAATGAGTATTCAATTTTTTCCCAGAACAGTTTACCAACTTCCCCACTTCTCCAGGTGTCCCAAAAGTGGGTGTCTCCTGGAGTGGTACCTTACAGAACTCAAATTGTTATAGAGCTATAGTGTCAAGTACCATCACATACAATCAAGACCTTCCCCCTTACACCTGGAGTCTCTCACGAGCGGCAACAGGAAGCTTCATATCTGATATTACCACAGCTCTACCATCTAACCAATTTTGTATTTTATCATCAAAATAATCTTCCTGTATCATAAAAAAGATTCATAGGATCATGAACTCTATAGCTAAAGAAGCTCCTTTTCAATCACATGGTTCAAACTCCTTAAAGATGAGAAATCTAAAAAAATAAAAAATAAAATAAGATAAGGAATCGAAAGCCCAGAAGTGTTAAAAGAATAAGTGACTAAGCCCTAGTCAGTGTGGTTCAGTTGGTAAAGTGCTGTCCCATACACCAAAAGGCCAGATTCCTAGTCAGGGTATGTACCTAAGTTACAGGTTCAATCCCCAGTCAGGCATGTACAGATGTTCTCTCATACATCAATGTTGAGCTCACACTCTCTCTCCTTCTCCCCCCATCCCCTGCCCTTCCCCTTTCTCTAAAATCAAATAAGCATATCCTTGGGTGATAATTTAAATAAAAAAAAAGAAGTGGCTGGCTCTTCCTTGCAGAATGCCACCCCCTTTCCTTCCCTACAGTCATATATCTCCTAAATTCTCAGGGGCCCCAAGAGGCTTGCAATTAGGGCAGCAATGGGCAGTGGCAGTTCATCCCAGGCAAACCCCCTAAACCTGTCCCCAAACCCCCTTTTCTCTGAGGTCTTAGTGAGCCAAAACAGACCAGCCTAGGCTCATTTCCCCAGCCCTTTCTCATTTCACTTTTCCCAGCTTTAATAAACATCCTCTAGCCCAGCCCATGTGGCACAGCAGTTCAGTGTCAACCTAGGAACCAAGAGGTCACAGATTTAATTCCCGGTCAAGGCACATGCCTAGGCTGCAGGCTCCATCCTCATGCAGGAGGCAGGAGACAGCCAATCAATGATGTTTCTCTCTCATTAATGTTTCTATCTCTCTGTCCCTTTTCCTTCCTCTCTCTCTAAAAAATCAATAAAAACATATTAAAATAATAATAAATAAGCATCATCTAAACTAAAAAAAAAGAGAAAGAAAGAAAGAAAGAAAGAAAGAAAGAAAGAAAGAAAGAAAGAAAGAATACACTGAATCAAGGTCATGATATTGATGTCATTTTTCTGGAAAAAAACAAAAAAACAAAAAAAAACAACAACAACCTTCAGATAAATTTCAAACTCCTTCCATAGCATTCAAAGCCCTTCACAACCAAGCTCCAAGCTACCAATTGAATCCTATCTCACTCTAGTCTTGCTCACAAACCCTTGGTTCTAGTCCAAACTGGTCTCTTCTCCATCCCCTGAACTTCAACTACTTGGCCTCATTCTCAGATGTTTTCCTAGGGTGCCTCTCACCTTCATCCCCAACCTCTGTGCACCTGCAAGGTTCACCTGTTTGGAAAGTCTTTTAGCCCACAGGGAAGCTATCCTTCCTCTGAACTGCCAAAGCTCTCATTGTCCACTTGTTGGCTTGTGTATATATTTTTTAAATATATTTTATTGATTTTCTACAGAAAGGAAGAGAGAGATATAGAGAGTTAGAAACATTAATGAGAGAGAATCATCTATCAGCTGCCTCCTGCACACCCCCTAGTGGGGATGCACCAGCAACCAAGGTACATGCCCTTGACCGGAATCGAACCTGGGATCTTTCAGTCTGCAGGCCGACGTTCTATCCACTGAACCAAACCGGTTTCGGCTGACTTGTGTATATTATTTGCAGTTCTGGCACTGAGATTTATTACCTCTCCCCACCTAGACTATAACTTCCTTAAAGATGAGGGATTGCATTTTATGTTTCTCCACATTCCCCAGCTGCACCTATCCATGACTAAGGATATTTACTGAGCACCTATGGTATATAAGTTGCTCTCCTAGGTTATTTCATTTGATTCTCAGAGTTTTCTCACAAAAGAGAAACCCGAGGCTAAGAAAGAGGAATAAACAGCCACGGTCACACAATTGAAAAGTGGCAGAGCCATCATGGGAAATCCAAAAGCCGTTAGCCATAAACCAAGTTGCCTCCATAGCAGCACGTGGGGCAGGTGTGCCGGAACTGCTCACTGCTGACCCGGCTGTTCCCAGGATGAGGCAAAGGGCCAAGATACACATGTCAAGGAAACAAAAGCAAGCCTGATACTCCCCTCCTCCGAAGCCCACATCTGCGTTTCCCTGAGTCTCTGCGGGGCCTCCTGGGCCTCCTGGCATTAACCCTTCACCCTGTGCCGATTTAGGCAGCAGCCCCACTCTGTTCCACAGGCAGCTTATCTGGGAGTCCTGACCCAAAGGGTAAGACACCAGGAAATGAACTTCCTCTGAAGTTGAGCCAGAAAAGTGATCCTTGAGCCACTAACCGGCTCCCTGGATGGGAGCCCCTCCCTGTGGTCACTTAGTTTCAGCTCCACTGTGTTCCTCTCGGGGCTTGTCAGGCAACTTTGGGATTGGAGAGACAAGGTCTTGCCAATACTCACTGTCTGACAGAACTGGGATGGAAGAAGCCCTGGCCCTGTGCAAACCCCCGGCCGGCAGCAGGGCCCGTGGCTGTCCTGCACCGCCTGACCCAGGACCACATCTTCCACATGCCCACATGGAGGCAGATTTCTCAGCTCAGCTGGTAACAGCTACCATTTAGTGAGTACCTACTCTGTGCCAAGCACCATACTCCATGCTTTAAATGTTTATCTCAATTAATCCTTGTTCCAATTGTGGCTGTACAGTCTGATGCTGTAGTTAAAGACACAGGCTCTGGGCCAGGGGTGGGCAAACTTTTTGACTCGAGGGCCACAATGGGTTCTTAAACTGGACCGGAGGGCCGGAACAAAAGCAACCTGACCATGCTGGCACTCTCATCTTGGCTGCTGGTGAAGGAGCGGAGGGGAGAGCAAGAGAACCCTCCACTCTTTTGGCTCCACGAGCTGGATAGAACAGCCGAATGGGCCCCTGCAGGCCGTAGTTTGCCCCCGGCTGGGTTAGACTGTCCAAATTCAGAATCCCAGCTCTACCACTTACAAGTTACAGTAACTTGAACTTGCTAATTAACTTCTCAGTGTCTTAATTTCTTCATGTAAAAAAACCATCACCCTAATACTTACTTCCTAGAAATGTTATGAAGATTAACTGAATTAATAAGTGTGAACTGCTCAGTACATGTTCGCTAAACTATTCTGTGGCCATTGTCTCCATTTTACAGGTGCAGCAACTGAATCTTAGAGAGCTTAAGTCACTTGCCAAGGTCACACAATTAATAAAGAACGAAGAGTGGATTTAAATCCAGATCTGATCTATCTGACTCAAAAGGCACAAGGCCACCTGACACATTCCAGTGCTTGAAACCTCACTCCTCTCTCTCTCTCTCTTTCTCTCTCTCTTTCTCTCTCTCTCTCTTTCTTCCTCCCTCCCACCCTCCCACCTTTTCTCTCTCCCTCTCTTTTTCTCTCCCTCTTTCCCTCTCTTCCTTTCTCTCTCCTGTATTTAGGGAGTACCTGGAATGGTAAAAGACCTATAAAAGACCAAGATAAAAATGTACAGGGTCCAGAGCCAACCTTAAACATGTGGGATATGGAAAACTTTCACTTACTCTACCCCCAGTTATTTTACACAAGTACCGTGTTTCCCCGAAAATAAGACACCCTCCAAAAATAAGACCTACTTACAAGTTTCCTTCTGAGTGAAATATAAGGCATCCCCCAAAAATAAGGCCCCCAGGCTCTGTTTCAGAATGAAAATTAATTTACCATAAACTGGTTGCTAGGGCCGCCCCAACTGGCATCTAGCAACTAGTGACCTTACTCGGAGTCCTGACGTCACTGCATTGTGAATGGAGAGAAATCAGCGTGGAAACTTTGTGAAACCTAAACTGTAAGGATTTGTGACTTGGGTGAAGAATTCATGGGAGAAAATCACTGACAGTTGCATTGCAAATGCACTGCAAGCAGGCTACCTTGACAAGAAGTACTCATTTAAAGACAGTGCTATTGCTAAACATGAGAGATTTGGTCCAGTGATTCTGAAAGAAATGGAGTCACAAGAAATTCACCAGAAAATTCAGGAATTGGATTGTTATGATGATGTTCCAGAAGATGATGACATGATTGTCATTAAATAAATGAGTAAATTCTTGATACTGTAGGATTCACAGTTTGTCTGGTTTGTGCTGACAACTACCATACTGCTGTACCGTATACAGGTAATAAATTTCCTTTATTTTCATTTAACAATAAATGTGTACCATATTCTTCTTCATGGAAAAATAAGACATCCCCTGAAAATAAGACCTAGCGCATCTTTGGAAGCAAAAATTAATATAAGACTGTCTTATTTTCGGGGAAACAGGGTAACATCAGATTAAAGTGAATATTGAAGGCAGTATTGAAAATGAAAACAAGTCACAAAAGGACATCACAAAGCCTTAGTAGAAAGGGTTTTTAACCGTTTTTAACCGAGAGGGTAGTCCCACCAGAGTATGGCAGAGGGGACCTTGGTTAGTATGACCGCTTCAGAGAAAGACTTGACACCAGTTAATCTGGGCATTTTCTGCATCTTTCTCTCTACACCACCCTTAGCTACTGCCCATTTGTCCTGGTTTGAATGAAGTAGTTTAGCTCCCTAGAGAGAATTCTGCAAGATCTCAAATTGTCCTGCTTTCTCAGTGCTAATATTTGTAAGAGTAGCTAACAAATCCTATTTCCAGGCCCCAAGGAACATATACTCGTTCTTTGTCTCTGGGGATGCTTGAGGGCATGCTTTTGGTGAGGAGCTGAGAGACAAGCTAAAGGACAATCGGAGTTACCATCCTAAGGAGCCCAGTTTGCTACTTCCTCATCACTGTGCTCCTAAAAAGGAGGGTCAGAAAGTGCACAAGCCTGGACCCTGCCCCACTCTCCTCCATCAGCTAATCCAGCATCTGACCACAGTCTGACCTCACCTGCCTGGTTCTGAGAGTCCCCAAGACTCACCAGTGAGACAGATTTGGGTGCTGAGGGAATTAGGCCCAGAAAGCCTGTTCAAGAAAACACCAACTATTAGCCGAAACCGGTTTGGCTCAGTTGGATAGAGAGTCTGCCTGCGGACTGAAGGGTCCTGGGTTCGATACAGGTCAAGGGCATGCAGGAGGCAGCTGATCGATGACTCTCTCTCATTGATGTTCCTAATTATCTCTCTCCCTTCCTCTCTGTAAAAAATCAATTTTTTTTAATGACCAACTATTAACTCCCAAGGACAGGGATTGAATTTCTTAGCACCTGACAGTTGGTAGGTAGGTGACAGTATCACTGAAATTAAATTGTTTTTAAAGTTTAAAGCCTACATGTTGGTTAGAAACAAGCCACAAATGTGAACTGTTTCCTGCTTGTCAACTTGTCTCTGATCTTCCCAGAAGAGGAAATACCTGTGCCACAGCAGCTCTCAAATCCCCTGGGTCTACTCACAAATCCAAGGGTGACGACGGCTAAATAATGAACATCCAGTTTCAGAGAACTGACCTCACACTGTTTGTTTTATCCTCCACCTCCCCACACCCTCATATATCACACACCCAACAATAAAACAAGGTGAATTTCAGACCGACTAAGGAAATTTCTATCACCTTTCTAATCAGCTTTCTGACAACACAAGTTACCAGAATATTGCACAAAAAGCAGAAACTGAAGAGAGCAAAACCAGCTCCTGCATCTGCCACTTCCTCCTCTCAGCAGCAACTTCCATTGACTCCACATTTTGACCCATGTGCACACACCCAGGCACATGTAGTATACACTCAAGCACATTCACAGCACCCACTCTAAATTCTTAAGTGACAGAAATATACAAGACATTGAGACACCACTCCGATTCACATATGTTATACAGGCCCCTCTACAATATGAAGAACATAACCCCACCCACCCCACACTTTCCCATAGATGAATGCTGGGAGCATGCAATGTGTCTCTGTGTGCCTGTATATTATGTCAGGTTTTATGAGGAAAACATGAAGCAGACATGCTGATGGTTGTGAGAACAATTTCCTGCTATTTGTTTCAGAGAATCACAGGCAGGAAACAGCCAGGAAAGTTATCAAAACAATGATAACCCATCCTAAAACTGAATCTGAAGCTCAGGGGTAGGTTGTAGAGGAGGTAAAAGAACAGGAAGTCATATCACATGAAAACATGAGAAGTCTGTGCAAGGGCAGAGGGCCAGGTCCACGTTCCCCAGGGCCAAGGGGACTCCTGGTTCAGAGACTCTCCTAACCAAACCCACAGTGGGCATCCTCAAGCCACTGAAACACACAGCTGTGCAAAAGGGGATACAAGTAGAACTCAAAATCTGCTTGTCACATGATCTCACACATCAAGAGGAAATAATGAGCAACATAAACTGATCAATAAAAACAGACCCAGAGAAAGAGAAGCAGTGATCAGACTCAAGCCTTAGATGGAAAGTAGGGGAGGGTGGGGGTAAGAGGAAAAGATCAATCAAAGGACTTGTGTGCATGCATATGGGCCTAGCCAGGGGCCATGGACAACAGGGGGGTGGGGGCATATGTAGGGAGGGGCTTGAGGTGGGAATGGGGGGATGAGGACAACTATGTAAAAAAATATTAATTAATTTTTTAAAAAACTGCTTGTTTGGATGGAGGGAGGGAGGGAAGAATAAGAAACACAAAAAACAGCAGCATACAAGGTTCTGTCACACCTGCCCCTGCCTCACTACTAATCATAGAATACGAACTAAAGAGCAAAACAGAACATGAAAGACTATCTCCCCCAACCTCAACAATTTGCATATAAGAAAACTCAAGTCCAGAGTGGTCCAGTGACTTTCTCCTGCTAACAGAGGAAATGGCTGCTTAGCTGACTCAGAACAGGTCCCCTCACTCCCAGCCCAGGACTCTCTCCATCTCTTCATCTTCCAGAGGCCACAGTGTGTGAATAATCCTCCAAAGTGGACTGTATAAAACTCTCCATTATCCTTGTTCAACGTAGAGGGTGTAACTGGATCACCCTCTAAACTTGCTAGTAGATGACAGACAGATTCCCACTTCCTACTGTTGATTGGCATTGCCTGGTTCAGAGCCTTAGGGAGATAAACCCTCTGTGTCAGAAAATATGTGGACACAGCAGACCACTAAATATGTGGATACAGAATTTCCACTTAAATTCCCAGGCTGCAACCCTACTGTCCCCACTGCTACTCTCAGTTTGTCCCTGCTCTTGAACAGACTGAGGTTAAGGAGCTAAACTCCATGGTGAGCTCCATCTCCAGGTGAGTGGATGGCTGGGCTGAAGGGAACTACACTGCAAATGCTCCCTCCCAATGCACATTCCCCACTGGGTACCAAAACACACCCAGGCTCATTTGGCCTCCTCCAGTCTCTGTACCAGCCAGGTGGTAAGCTACCCAGTGGACAGAGAAGTGAAACCCACCCCTGGGGAGGAGTGTGTGCATGGAGGAGGGGATATAAGAAAAAAGAAGCAAATCAAGAGTGAAAGGAAAATGTGAATAAATGACATGGACTAAAAATGCCTCCTTTGCATAAATGTCAGCATGATCTCACCCAATCTCAGAATGAAATACACCCCTCCAATAGCCTAGAGCAGTGTTTCCCAAACTTTTCTCATGATGAGAATCACCTGGGGGAGTTGTTAAAATACAGATTCCTGAATCCCAACTAAGAAGTGCTAAACTAGAATTTTTGAGAACACATAGGTAAAATTGTATACTTAACTAGTGCTCTAAGCTTAGATTTTCTTGCTTGGCACGTGCTCTTGTTTATGGAAGAGTTAAATATAAAATTTTACTTATATGTTCCCAAAAATTCTAGTTTAGCACTTTAGTTGGGATTCAGGAATCTGTATTTTAACAACTCCACCAGGTGATTCTCATCATGAGAGAAGTTTGGGAAACACTGGTCTAGAGGAAGAAAAAAAGCATAGCCTTAGCCAGTTTGGCTCAGTGGATAGAGCATCCCAGGTTTTATTCCAGTCAAGAGCATATGCCTGGGTTGTGGGTTCAATCCCCAGTAGGGGAGGTGCAGGAGCAGCTGACCAATAACTCTTTCTCATCATGATGTTTCTCTCTCCCTCTTCCTTTCTCTCTAAAATCAATAAAAATATATTTAAGAGTAAATGTTTTGCTCTTCCCCCCAACCAGAGAGTAAAAAGCTTAAATTTCCCTAATCAAGGAGACATACAGCAGAAATCCAATCAGTGCCATTTGCCAAACACACCCAAGGACAGATGAGCTTAAGAGAATAAATCTCATTTTGGTACATCAGCATAAAACCTAGAATATTATATTAAGATCATCCCCTAAGAACTCCCCTAAACACCCAACCTTTAAAACCCTTCAAAACTAAGGTTCCAGTGCACACTCTCCACACCCACAGACATGCATCTCCTAAACTCTAATGGACCCTGGAAAGCTTGCAACCAGGAAAGCAATGGGCAGTGGTAGTTTATCCCAGGCAAACCTCCTGAACCTGTCCCCAAGGCCCCCTTTTCTCTGACATCTGGATTCGTGTTCTGAAATTCTGCCTGCATGAACTCAAGAAGCCACACACTACCAGCTGTCCCGAGGCACTGGCTCAGGGCCAGGTCCTACTTCTGGTATCACGTTCCCATTGGACTGCTCAGTGGTTAAAGGCAGATGCTGTGAAGTTCTCCAGCTTCAAATTCTGGCTCTAGCACACAAGCTGCAAGGTCCTGGCAAATAACTACACCTTAGTCCCATCATTTGTGAAATAGGGCTCATAAAAATTCCCACCTCCTGTTCTGTTATGAGGATCAAATGAGATCATCTAGTGTTTACCACACTGCCTAGTAGCTCGTAAGCACACAATATTTGTTGGCTATTAGTTATGTTAACACATAATTAGCTATACTAGTTGTCAATTGTACTATACAGTAATTAGTAACTACACTATATTTGTTGGCTATTGGTATTTTACATGCCATCCTATATAATAAAAGGCTAATATGCAAATATACTGAACAGCAGAACAACTTAAAAAACTTAACAACTGTTCTTTATGACGTGCACTGACCACCAGGGGGTGTATGTGGAATATGGTGGGCATTGGTCATGGTGGGATGGTGGAGCAGGTGAGCAGGGGTGCCAGAGCAAGGCGGGGTACCAGTCTCTGTCAAGGGGGGGAGCCTCTAATGGTTATTAACAATTCTTTGCTCTCCCCTATTAAAATACCAACGACATACTTCACAAACCTAGAAAGGACTCTCCAAAAGTTCATTTGGAACAATAAAAGACCCCAAATAGCCGCAGCAATCTTGAGAAAGAAAAGTAAAGTAGGACGGATCTCAATACCAGATTTCAAGCTGTATTACAAAGCCACTGTTCTCAAAACAGCCTGGTACTGGCACAAGAACAGACATATAGATCAATGGAATAGATTAGAGAATCCAGATATCAACCCAAATCAATATGCTCAATTAATATTTGACAAAGGAGGCACAAGCATACAATGGAGTCAAGACAGTCTCTTCAGTAAATGGTGTTGGGTAAATTGGACAGATACATGCAAAAGAATGAAACTAGATCACCAACTTACACCATACACAAAAATAAACTCAAAATGGACACAGGACTTAAACATAAGACGGGAAACCATAAAAATACTAGAGACATCCACAGGCAGCAAAATCTCAGACATATGCCTAAAGAACTTCTTCACTGATACTAACCCTAGGGCAATGGAAGCTAAAGAGAAAATGAACAAATGAGACTACATCAAAATAAAAAGCTTTTTTACAGCAAAAGAAACCATCAACAAAACAACAAGAAGTCCCAAGGTATGGGAGAACATATTTGCAAATGGTACCACTGATAAAGGTTTAATCTCCAACATCTACAGACAGTTTATACAACTCAATAAAAGGAAAATAAATGAGCCAATTAAAAAATGGGAAACGGACCTAAATAGAATCATCTCAAAAGAAGACAGGAGGAAGGCCAAGAGGCACGTGAAAACATGCTCAAAGTCACTAATTATCAGAGAGATGCAAATCAAAACAACAATGTGGTACAATCTCACACCTGTCAGAATGGCCAACATCAACAAAACAACAAACGACAAATGTTGGCGAGGTTGCGGAGAAAAAGGAACCCTTGTGCACTGCTGGTGGGATTGCAGGTTGGTGCAACCACTATGGAGAACAGTATGGAGCTTTCTCATAAAACTGAAAATGGAACTCCCATTTGACTCAGTAATCCCACTACTGGGAATATACCCCAAGAAACTAGAAACACCAATCAGAAAGGATATATGCACCCCTATGTTCATAGCAGCACAATTTACAATAGCTAGGATTTGGAAACAGCCTAGGTGCCCATCAGCAGATGAATGGATCAGAAAACTATGGTACATCTACACCATGGAATACTATGCTGCCATAAAAAGGAAGGAATTATCATTTGCAGTAACCTGGATGGAATTGGAGAGCATCATGCTGAGTGAAATAAGCCAGTCAATGAAAGAGAAACACCACATGACTTCACTCATTTATGGATATTAAAGAACATCATAAACTAATGAACAGAAAGATAGATATAGAGACAGTAAAACAACAAGCAGACTGTCAAATGACAGCGGGGGGGGGGGGGTAGAAAGATCTGGGGGAGATAAGAGATCAACCGAAGGACTGGTATACATGCATATGTACAACCAATGGACACAAAACTCTGGGGAGGGAGGGCATGAATAGGAGGGGAGGGGCAATGGTAAGCTATGTAGACATATAATACCTTAATAAATTAAAAAAAAAATTCTTTGCTCCCACCAAAACCGGTTTAGCTCAGTGGATAGAGCGTTGGCCTGGGGACTGAAGGGTCCCAGGTTTGATTATGGTCAAGGGCATGTACCTTGGCTGCGGGCACATCCCCAGTAGGGGGTGTGCAAGAAGCAGCTGGTTGATGTTTCTCTCATCAACATTTCTAGCTCTCTATCCCTCTTCCTTCCTCTCTGTAAAAAATCAATAAAATATATATTTTAAAAAAATTCTTTGCTCCCATGTGCCACAGTCCTGCCTGGCATTCACACCTGCTGCCAGCACCAGAGCCAACACTCGCACCCACTGCCGGTGCCTGGTACTAGTCCTGATCACTCAGCACCATCAATGGATGCAAGTGGTGGCTGCCGGCCCTGGCTACTCCTGAGGGCTTCTCCTCCTCCCTCTGTTCCTGAGGGGTGATCGGGACAGCAGCTGCTGCTCCCACCTTCTGCTGGCACCAGCCCCAATTGCTCCACGCTGTCAGCAGATGTGAGCAGTAGGACCGTGCTACTGGCAAAAAGGGGACCAGGGGCTGCAGTGAAATGGGCCAGATGGGATATCAGAGGATGGGCTGAAACCTGCCTACCACAGCCTCTTATCCCACAATTCCTTTCAAGGTGCATGAATTCATGCACTGGGCCCCTAGTATGTTATAAAAACTCATTACTCCAAAGAAATTGATAGGTCAAGCAATTTTTAAGCTATCAAAAGGCTTCCAAGGAGATTTCTAGACCTAGTAACCTAGTTATAAGCTTAATCCTTCTAAATTACTTCTTCTCCTCTCCCCTCTTAGTTCACCCTTACCCCTCACAGTGTTCTCAACAAAACTTTAAATTTTCATGTAAAAGTACTTTATATTATGGGTTTTAGTTGCCTGCTCTTCTCTATTATCTTTCTCTAAACATCCTTTCTTTCCTCCTTCCCTTTCTACCTCACTCCTCATGGGTTCACAGCCCCCATTTTCCAAAAGGATTAATAGGCAGCCTGGTCAGTAGTTGAGCATCAGCCCATGAACCAAGAGGTCACTGGTTGATTCCTGCTCAGGGCACATGCCCAGGTTGCAGACTTGATCCCTAGTAAGAGGCCTGCAGGAGGCAGCCAATTGATGATATCTCTCATCAATGTTTCTATCTCTTTATCCCTCTCCCTCTCTCTAAAATCAATAAAAACATTTCTTAAAAGACTTATAGGTAGTTAATATATGACGCGCACACACACCCTCACAGGCTAAGAATATCTTATTTGGCCAAAACCCTGAAGTGTCACTCTGATCAACAAAGAAAAGATTGATGAAGAGTAGAACACAGCCCTGTGCCTTGTGACAAGGAGAGGAGACCAGGTCCAGCAGACTGCATAGGCACAGGCTCTGGTCACGCTTTACTTTGCCATCTTGGCCTCCACCATGCCCTAACAGGAACCCAGCCTCTAGAGCTTCTTCCCACTGCCTATATAGTATTCCCACGTGGATAGTCCACAGGCTATCAACATCCAAAACTGAGTTCAGCATCCTTGGGCCCTTTAAGGAATGAAACAGGTTCCAGTGAGGAAGATGGAGGATGCACAGCCAGGGCATTCCAGCTGTATGTAGAGTTTGAGTTTATCTAGTCAAATCTCATTTTGAAGCAGCTAAGGCTACAGCCTAGAGAAACAAATCTACTAAGAGTCAGAGCTTAGTCACCAACAGCAGGACCCAGGTCCCCTGGCTCCTGGCCAACAACTCTGCTTTTTCTGCCAATAGACATAGAAGACTCTCCCAAGGTCAGTGAGATTCCCACAATCTTCCCCTTTCCCTGGACATAACTCAAGACCCACCTACCACACCTTACAAGCCTGTAGATTCCAAAGTGACCTGGAAGGAACAGAACAGGAAGTCGTGAGCTTTGGCACCAGTTCAACTCTTGGAACAAAACACAAGGGCCTTTGACTATAGGAAAAAAATAGGTACATTGTCTTAGTGGGTGGAACAAAACCACAGCAAAAGCAAAGAAACCAGTTTTGTGCCAGAGATCAAGACATGGCCCTAAAATATCAGGGTGTGTGTTGGGGTGGGGGAAGGTGGGGGGAGAAAGGAACACCTACTTTAAGAAAATAGAGGCAATTATAACAGTTCTTACCACTGGGTTTGGATGTTTTGTTTCCTTTTGTTTTCCTCACTTAGTGCTTTGTATAGCCTGTGAGTCTCCCTGGATCTACTAGGGCCAGGAAAAGGCGTGGCTTCATAAAGGGTGGAGGAACTAAGATGAGATTTAGATGACTCCATTATGATACTGTTAGTAGAGAATGGAACCACTCTATCATTTCCGTAATTGGTGAAAGAAAAAAAGAAAAAGAAAAAAAACCTCAGAGCTACACATCCACCTGTCAACAAAGGAAACAAACCCTCCTACAAAATACCGAGAACTGGGTTTGTGGACTGGGACCTTGCCCACCTTAGTGTTGCAAGAAACAGGGAGGGAAAAAGCAGAAAAGATTGGGCTTTTAACAGCAAATTTCATGGGCACATTCTCCACAGCCTCAAAGTCCAAGCTACTCTATCTAATTCCGACTTGCCAGAAAGTTTATTGGTTCGCCCACTGAAAGATCTCTAACCAGCCCTAGCTGGTTTGGCTTGATGCATAGAGCATGGGCCTGTGGACCTAAGGGTCCTGGGTTCAATTTCAGTCAAGGGCATGTATCTCGGTCGCAGGCTCCACCCTGGCCTGGGTTCTGATTGGGGTCATCCAATCAATGAGTCCCTCTGTCTTTCCCTCTAAAAAAAAAAAGGGGGGGGGGGAGGATATCCTCAGGTGAAGATTAAGAAAAAAGATCTCTAACCATATTCCTTAATGCCTAGAGACTCATTTCTTTGGGTTTGATCCACTGAAGTGATGGACCATTTCTAAAAAAGACAAAGTCTCACGTTTAATTCCAGAACAAAATCTGTTGTTTCTCCCTTTCTGTCCTTACACTAGCTGTTCTCTGGCTATAACATCCTTCCTTTCTCATGCCCATGCCCTTAGCAAATTCAAGTGGCATGCTTCTCAGTGATCTTGAAGGGACTCTCACAGGCATTGGAATGGTTCTCTCTTCTGTGTTCCCACAGTTCTTTGAACATACCTCTGTTTACAACATTACAATGTAATGTTATTTAATTTTTTATCTTAAAAAATTAAGATAAAGTGTGAAAGAAAAAATAAATATTACCCAGATTACATTTCTCACCCCCAATCTAGACTTAATCGTTGTTTAACATTTAGGCATATTTCTTTCAGTCTCTTTTTCTGGGTGACAGACTATAACTCCTGGAATGCAAAGATTATATACTTTCCCCCCCAGTTCTTATAGTTCTGAAGTCAGAAATCCAAAATGGGATCAAACTGGGCCAAAATCAAGGTGTCAGCAGGACAGTACTCCTTCTAGAGGTTCAGGGGCAAATCTGCTTCCTTACCTTATCAAGTTTCTAGAAACTACCCACATCCTTGGTTCATAGCCCTCTTCCTTCTTCAAAACAGCATTGGCCCTGGGAGTCTCTCTCATAATGCATCATTTTGATTCCCCTGCTATCACCCTTGTGATTACATTGATCATACCATCTCAAAATCCTGCAAAATCCCTTTGCCAAATAAGGTAACATTCATAGGTTTCTGGGATTAGTATTTGGACATTTGGGAGAGGCCATTATTTGCCTACCCTAGTTCCTTTTTAAAACTTTAGTCACGCCAAAACCGGTTTGGCTCAGTGGTAGAGCTTCGGTCTGCGGACTGAAAGGTCCCAGGTTCGATTCCGGTCAAGGGCATGTACCTTGGTTGCGGGCACATCCCCGTTAGGGGGTGTGCAAGAGGCAGCTGGTCAATGTTTCTCTCTCATTGACGTTTCTATCTCTCTATCTCTCTTCCTCTCTGTAAAATATCAATAAAAATATATTTAAAAAAAAAACTTTAGCCGAAACCGGTGTGGCTCAGCGGATAGAGCGTCGGCCTGCGGACTGAAAGGTCCTGGGTTCGATTCCGGTCAAGGGCATGTACCTTGGCTGCAGGCACATCCCCAGTGGGGGGTGTGCAGGAGGCAGCTGATTGGTGATTCTCTCTCATCAATGTGTCTGGCTCTCTGTCCCTCCCTCTTTCTCTCTGTGAAAAAATCAATAAAATATATATTTAAAAAAAAACAAAAAAAAAAAACTTTACTCACAATCTAGCTGGTGTGGCTCATGGCGGGGCATCGACCTATGAACCAGGAAGTCACAGTTCAATTCCTGGTTAGGGTACATGCCTGGGTTACAGGCTCCATCCCCAGTGGGGAGCATGCAGGATGCAGCCAATCGATGATTCTCTCTCATTATTGATGTTTCTATCTCTCCCTCCCTCATCCTTTCTCTCTGAATTCAATAAAAATATTTTAATAAAATTAAAAAACAAAACTTTACCCACACTAAAATTTTCCTTTGTCTTCCTTCTCTTTGACTTTTCTTCTGATACAGAGGCAGGAGCACACACTTTGAGGTGAAACACTAGCTCTGTCACTAACTGGTTGGGTGACCCTAGACCAGTCACTTCACTTCCCTTGGAGTCTTTTTTCCCATCTGTAACAAGGATAACTCTTACTGACAGTAAAAGAATAAGTTAAGATACATAAGGCATGAAACATGGTGCCTGGTAAATGATGAATCCTCGGTAAACATATCATTCCTTTTGCCACCCCGTTTTCTCCATACCTTGTCCATTTCTCCTCCATCTCCTTTCTCTGCAGTGACTTCCTCAGTCTAATGGTTAGACTCTAACCATTTAGCAAAGAAGGCCTACTACCCATTTCTTGTGATTCTGCTTGAATACTTCTTGGGATGGAATGTGAGATGTACTAAAGATATATCTATATCTATATCTATATCTATATCTATATCTATATCTATATCTATATCTATATCTATATCTATATCTATATCTATATCTATATCTATATCTATCTATGGAGAGGTCAAAGTCTTTTTACATTCGCATGAAACTTATATACAGTTCCTTATAACTTACACATGGACAGCCCCAATTCTGCCCTGTAACTTATACACTCATTTTTCTTATTTCATCCTTCTTCATTCTTTCTCTTTACACCTTATAAATAAGGATAGTGCAGAGACAAAAGGAATATCAGGGCCACAGTAATATTCCTTTAGCAAGAATGCTATTTGCAGAGACTCTTTTCCCCTCCCATGTGGGAGTCTATACTTGTTCCTCAATAAATTTCCATCTTTGCTATACAAAAAAAAAAAAAAACCAAAAAAACACCTGCTATTTGCAAGACAGCTCCTGAAGCTTGTTTCTAGGCTTGGCTTTCAGCAAAACCATTTAACTCTAGGACACATTCACAGACCCACAGGACTGTAACAGAAGCTGCACACCCTCTGGTATTCTGCTGTTAAATTAAAACATGTTGAATTTTCCAGAATGTTCTCCATGACTTAGTGCTACCTAATCCTTTCACTCCTGCAAGTTAAGCCTTCCTCTATCATCTTCATCTCCAGCTGGCCTACCAGGACCCTGGCTAGAAAATGCCTCTCTATTCCAGATGACCAGGGTGGCACCTCTGCCTAGTCCCATAATTATAATAGTTCCACTTACTCAGCCCTCACTTTATGCCAGGTACTATCCTAAGGGTTTTATATGTAGAATAGAGGCCTGATGCACAAAATTCATGCAAAAGTAGGCCTTCCTTCCTTCAGCTGCTAGCACCAGCTTCCCTCTGGCACCCGGACCTGGGCTTCCTTCGCAGCCCTGCTTCATCTGGAGGGTCTTCTGGAAGGACATACAGACTAATTAGCACATTACACTTTTATTGCTATAAGTTTTTACACACGCACACACAATCCCATGAATATTATCATTCTTTTTTAACACATTAAAAAAACTGAGACAGAGAAATTAATTTACCTACTATTGTGCAACTCCATCATTTAACCTCATCTCCCACCCAAATAAATGTTAATAATTTTTAAAATATATTTTATTGATTTTTTACAGAGAGGAAGGGACAGAGATAGAAAGTTAGAAACATCGATGAGAGAGATTCATCAATAAGCTGCCTCTTGCACACCCCCTACTGGGGATGTGCCCACAACCAAGGTACATGCCCTTGACCAGAATGGAACCCGGGACCCTTCAGTCCGCAGGCTGACGCTCTATTCACTGAGCCAAACCAGTTTTGGCTAAAAGTTAATAATTTAATCTGGACAGAGAACAAACTAAGATTTCTGAGGTCTCCTGAGTGAAACCCACCTTTCATTTTCAGAATTTGAAAAACAGTCAGCACTTGGTTTTCTGCCTTGCACTTCACTTGTGCACCCACTCCCTAACACCAAACCCACAGTTATACATCCCATCACAAAAGCTTTTTTGAACCTCAGAATTGTGTTTATGGGCCGCAATATCTCTTGAGAAGAAACAGCATCTGGTTCCCAGTTACCATGAAAAGTTATTTTCACTAAATTGTCAACTATTTGCACAGCCATTCACTGGCCATAAAAGAGGTGCACTAGGGAAAGAAAGCATCATGAAAAGGAAGCAGGAGGTGGGAGAGTCCCTGGCACAGTCACAAAGAAGAGGAGATTCCAATCAGAGGCAGTCATAACACATAAGCAGAGTTGTGGCCTTTGAACAATTCCAGCCCCACCTGTCTCTTTCTAGGCCTGTTAGCATTGACTTCCTTCTCAGTCACCCTTCCTGGTCTTGTGCTCTTAAACCAAGTCTCTCTCTGGGGCCAGGGGCCAAACCGCTGAACCTAGCACTGAGCTGTGTGTGTGTGTGGAGGTAGTAGAAAGGGGAGTAAATTGTTCACTCAAAAGGGACCTGACTCACCTAAGTATATACCAATTGGGCAAGAAATAAGTTATTGGAGGGTTGCTATGCAGGACTCATGGTTAAAGGAGTTTTATTAAGGAGTCATAACTTCCTCAAAGTCATCTGACTGAGAGCAGGGGGCTGGGTGTGGGCATCAGAGCTTTTCCCCTTTAGAAACCCATGGACCCTTTAGTCTACCTCTATTGGGTTACATTCCTCTAATCATGGGCCACTTATTTATTGAGTTGGGTTCTGGGAGGGGGTGGGGGGAAGCTTAGTTGAATTCCTTAAAGCCCCAAGCCCTCAATTCAATTGAAGAGTATCTAATTATGATGACCAAACACAAATATATTTTACAGGCTCTGCAGGAAATTTTCACAGAGCCTTTGGACCAACCACAATCCCATTGGGGACCACTGAGCTACAAACAAGAGGAGGAAGAACATCCGCAATGTGGCACCTTTGTGTTTGCACCTCATCTAATGTGACCCTTTGAAGTAGGTACCATTATCCCTATTTTGCAAATGAGGAACGGAAACTCCAAAAAGTCAATCCACTTGTCCCTTATCTTAGCAGCTTTCTTTAAAATGTATATACTTTTTAAAAACTGATTTCAGATGGGAAGAGAGAGGGACGGAGATAGAAACATCAATGATAAGAGAGAATCATTGATCGGCTGCCTCTGCATGCCCCACACTGGGGATCAAGCCCAAAACCTAGGCATGTGTCCTGACAAGGAATTGAACTGTGACCTCCTGGTTCATAGGTCAATGCCCAAACCCCGAGTTATGCCCGCCGGCCAAGAAGCTTTTTAAAACTACTAACACCTTGCCGAAACCGGTTTGGCTCAGTGGTAGAGCGTCGGTCTGCGGACTGAGGGGTCCCGGGTTCGATTCCGGTCAGGGGCATGTACATTGGTTGCGGGCACATCCCCGGTGGGGGGTGTGCAAGAGGCAGCTGGTCGATGTTTCTCTCTCATCGACGTTTCTAGCTCTCTATCTCTCTTCCTTTCTCTCTGTAAAATATCAATAAAATATATTTAAATTAAAAATAAATAAATAAATAAAACTACTAACACCAGGATTGATTAAAGACGGAACCAGAATTCAAACTTACATATTTCTGAATCTAAAGTTCATGTTTTCATGCCACACAATCCGACCTACCAGATTTCAAAAGAAAAGATGACTGCTTCTAACAAAAATACTCATAAAAGGGTTTAATAAAAAGATAGAATCTGAAATGGCTTTAGAATGAAGAATAATTCAGGAGGCTGGGCAGGAAGGCAAGAGTATTATAGGAAGAAGGAAAGAATTATAGTAAACTCAAACATGAGAAAGTGAAATGCAGTTGAGGTCGCATAGACAAAGGGAACAGATTGGGGCCATGCTTTGGTTTTTTTAATGGCAGCCTAAGGAATTTGAACATTATCCTACAGATGACAAGAGTCACTGAAATACTTTGAGAAAGTCAGAAATATGACAAAATAACATTTCAAGAAGATTACTCTGACAATATTGGGCAAGATGACTTAGGGAAGTGGTTCTCAACTCTGGCAACTCATTAATTACCCAAAAGTTCTCTTTTCTCTTTTTTTAACTTTTCATTTTAACCTAATTTTAGGCATTCAAAAATGTTCCAAAAATAGTCAAAGTTTCAATATACCCCTCATTCAACTTCCCCAAATATTAATGTTGTAGATAACCATGGAACAATTATCAAAATGAATAAATTAACATCAATATAATATCATGAACTAATCTACAGGTCTTATTCAAATTCCTTTGACCTTCTCACTAATGTCCTTGTTCTAGACAAGGAGACAATAGGCTCACACTTGGCAGTTAGTTGTTTTGGCTTTTCAGTCTTCTTTAATCTGGGCCAGTTCCTCAGGATTTCTTTTTCCTTCATAACCTTAACATTTCTTTAAAATATTGGTCCGTTATTTTGTAGAATGACCCTCAGGTTGGGCTCCTCTGATATTTGCTATTGATTAAACTTAGGTGATGTACTTTCGGCAAGAATACCACAAAAGGGATGCTATACTTTCTCATTCTGTCATAGCAGGAGGCCTGTGATATCAGTATCTCTCATTACTGGTCATGTTAACTTTGAACACTTGGCTAAGGTTTCTACACTTTAAAGTGACTATTTTACCTGGAAGCTTTTTTAAATTACCAATGCCTGGGTCACATCATAGGCCAATCAAATAAGACGATCTGGGGATAAGGCACAGGCATTAAATGCCCAGCTGGTGGTTCTAACCAGCATCCAAGGTTGGAAATCACCAGTTTAGACAATGGAGTCTAAAATCCTGGAAAACTGAAAGGAATCCATTCCTTGGGCCTCCCTTTAAAAAAAAAAAAAAAAAAAGACAGTTTGTTCCAGGCAGACTGTGGACTTTGGCCTGAACCCATGGCAGGGAAATGGAAAGGCCAAAAATCCCCTGATTGAGAAGACTGCTGACCAATAAAAAGAGAAGGCAGGACCCTAAGCAAAGTGTCCAGCCCTCCTGGTCTGTTCCCATTCCAGGTCTCAGAGAAACCTATGCTTCAGTGAAAACACACACCATGTAATTTTATTGTCATAAGCCTGACATGAGCTCCTAATTGCCACTGAGGGAGGGAATTATGGATCCTGTGATAAAATATACGACCATACATGCAAAGAGAAACACTTCTGGGTACAGCTGAATGAGTAATTCTCAGAATCTAGGTCAGAGGTATGTGATCTCCCTTAAATAATCTTTCCCTCCCCACTTAGTCTTTTTGTCCTTAATCTCTTCTGAAGTAAGGGAGAAAGGACCTTGCAATAAATTTTACAAAATAGGAAAGTGTACACATCTCCTGTCCCTGGGCTGATAATACTGTGCTCAACTTCCTTAGTGTTGTTAAGTTGGGGTTTCCATAAAGAGAGTTTATCAACCCCTCCTGAGGAGGAGCCATCTGATCACATGCACACCAATTTAACCAAAATGTGGAGGCAGGAAGGAGCCTGAGGAGAACTAGCCCTAAAGTATTCACCAACTACCAGGACCTGGGGCTGCTGGCGCAGGAGCTGCTGGGAGACAGTAAGTGGCAAGAGAGGAGGTAGCTCTAACACTCAGAGAGTACTAAAAACAAAAACAAAAAAAACAATTAACTCATTTATCCCTCAATTATTACATGGCCAATTATCTCTCAAGCCTCTCTAATGTTTCACTGAGGGGGCTGACACATACTAGTAATTAAACACTAATACATGGGTGAAATGATTTATAAAAGGGTGGTACCAACAGGTCAGGAATGGCTGGGAAAGAGACAGGATTCAGGTTAGGCCTTTGAAAGGTTAAGTTTCAGGGAAACAGAGACAAGGAGAAACACAAGCACAGGGAGCCAGGTATTAGACACCATTGCAAATCAATCAATTTTGAATGTGATTTCAGGAATGAGAGTGTGCCTTCGTAGGCCATTTATTACTCTCAACCACTGTCTGGGGTTATTTCAGAGCAGGATGCTGATCTTTAAGAAGGCGAATTAACTTGCCAAGCTGGGACACGGACCTGATGAGGTTAGAAACCAAGTAGGTGTGTCTAACTCCAGAATCCTTGCCAGCACCGTTACCACTGAGAGAAGCCCGCACACAGTATGTTTAGGTGACAGGAAAGAAAAGGATAGTTACAATTGAAGACAGGGCTAAGAAACAGGAAAGTTGGGTAACCTTTCTAAAGTGGGATCGTTTGTTGCACAGTCATGAAAAACAAGTCAGAGACATTTGAACTTGATCTGTGGTTATAGAAAAATAACAGAAGGTTCTGGTAACCAAAGTGACCACTTGAGCAACAACCGAAGGGGATGGCGGTAAAAATGGGAATTGTGGGTTCCTAAATTAAAAAGATACCAAAAACAAGATTAAAGGAGGTCACATGATATAGTGGAGCAAGAACTGGATTAAGTCAGAAGCTTGGGTTTAAATGCAAAAAGTTACACACTAAAGTCATGACTATGCCCTGCCCAGTTTGGCTCAGTTGATGGAGTGTGGACTGAAAGAGTCCCACATTCTATTCTGCCCAAGGGCACATGCTCAGGTTTCTTTCTGGCTCAATCCCCAGTAGGGGGCATTCAGGAGGCAGCCAATCAATGATTCTCTGTCATCATGATGTTTCTAATTCTCTCTCCCTCTCCTTTCCTCTCTGAAATCAATAGTGGGGAGGGGAGGTTATGACTATGTGAGGCAAGTCACATTCTCCTCTAGATTTCAGTTTCTCTTTATTCATAAATCAGATTTAGATTTAGTCTCTAAATGACCTCTAAATGTTTGCTATTCAAAGTTTGGCCCACCAACCAGCAGTGACAGCATCATCCAAAAGCTTATTAGAAATGCAAAATCTCAGGCCCCAAAAGAAATCAGATTTGTATTTAAACAAGATCCTCAGGTGATCTGTAAATACATCAAAGTTTGAGACACTTCTCTACAATGTCTTTCCGTTCTAAAATGCAATGGTTTCAGACTCATCTCAACTGTCATTTTTCTAATCCTAATCCCAGCTCTCATATTTGCCCACATCTAGGTAGTTTTTAGAAAATACCAGTTGGGCAGGGCTGCCACCTTGTGGTTATGATCAGTAAATGCACTTAATTTTCAAGCTCATACCAGTAAAAGAGAGAGGTGTGGAGGGTAAAAGGTTGGCAGTGTGGGTGAAGTCCACGTTACCAATTCACAACCACCCACAATGCCTGGAAGTAACTGTCAGACAGAGTTCAGCATGTATCCTGGAGTAATATCACATTTCAAATGGCAGTTCTTTTTTTTTATAAATCTTTATTGTTCGTATTATTACAAATGTTCCTCATTTTTTCCCCCTCCATTGCTTCCCTCCACCAAGTTACCCTCCCACCCTCTGCCCTTTCCCCATCCCCCATTGTCCTCATCCATAGGTGCACAGTTTATGTTCAGTCTCTTCCCCCACATCCCACTCCCTTTTTCCCCGAGAATCATCAGTCCACTCCCCTTCCATACCTCTGATTCTATTATATTCACCAGTTAATATTATTCATCATGTTTTTTACTTCCCTTGGTTTTTAGATTCACTTGTTGATAGTTACATATTTGTTGTTCATAATTTTTATCTTTATTTTCTTCCTCCTCCTAAAGAACCCCTTTCAGCAATTCATATAATTCTGGCTTGGCGGCGATGAACTCCTTTAGCTTAAATTTATTTGTGAAGCTCTTTATCTGGCCTTTGATTCTGAGTGATAGCTTTGCTGGGTAGAGTATTTTTGGCTGTAGGTTCTTGTTATTCATCACCTTGAATATTTCTTGCCATTCCCATCTGGCCTGCATGGTTTCTGTTGAGAAATCAACTGACAGTAGTATGGGTGCTCCTTTATAGGTAACTATCTGCTTTTGTCTTGCTGCTTTTAATATTCTCTCTTTGTCTTTTGCTCTTGGAATTTTAATTATGATGTGTCTTGGTGTGGTCCTCTTTGGATTTCTTTTGTTTGGGGTTCTGTGTGCTTCCTGGACTTGTAAGTCTATTTCTTTCCCCAGATGGGAGAAGTTTTCTGTCACTATTTCTTTCAATATGTTTTTGGTATCTTTCTCTCTGTCATCTTCTGGGATGCCCATAATTCTGATGTTGGTTTGCTTGAAGTTGTCTCAGAAGTTTCTCACACTATCTTCAACTTTCTATATTCTCTTGTCTTCTTGCTTCTGCGGAGAAGTGTCCTCTGGCTCTTTGTGTTTCAAATCTTTGACTTGATTTTTGCAATCTTCCATTCTGTTTTTAGGACTCTGTATGATATTTTTTTTATTTCAGAGAATGTATTCTTTATTTCTAGTTGATACTTTATTACTTCTTGTTGATCCTTTATTATTTCTAGTTGATCCCTTTTCATATCTTCACAGGTCTCATTTATTTTATCGGCCTTTTCTAAGAGATTGTTGAACAACCTTATAAGCGTAGTTTTGAACTCTATATCCAGTCGCTTTTTGTCCTCCATTTCTTTTGTTTGTGATCTGTTTCCTGTTTTGGCATTTTCGCTGCTTCCCTGAGTTGGTAGGTTGGGAGGATCAGCTGTGTCTATGCTAGGAGACAGCCTTATTCAACTAAACTTGGAAACCTGCAAAAGCCTCTGTTTTCAGCTTGGATGAGGCAGAGTTTCAGGGAGCCTACAGCCTTGGCTTCTGGTTAGCCCCGCCCTCTGAGGTTCCTGAGTCTCTGTGTACTTCAGTGTCCTTTGATATTCGCTGCAAGCACCTCTAAAAGAAATGTGCCCTAGAGTTTCACCTGCTACCAGACAGTCTAGTCTCTCCCCCAGTGAGCCCGCAACTGGGGTTCAGTGCAGTTGGAAGTGGGGTTAAGAGCAGTCCGGAGCTTATGTCTCCTTCCCGCTAGGGCAATCCCACCGCCCAATCAACCTTCTGCCCTCTGAGCGAAATGTGCAGGACTCAGGGGCTCTGCCTTTCGCTGCTACCCTGAGCTTCTGCCTTACAGCCCAGATTCCCTCTGTATGAGCCTGGGACCCCAGGGTCTCGCCCAGAACTGGAATTCAGTGCAGTCGGAGTTGGGGTTCAGCACAGTCCAGAGCTTTTATCTCCTTCCCGCTAGGGAACGCCAGCCAGGCACTCAGCCGCCCCCTCCTCTCTGGCTCTGTCCTCTCCCCACATGTGCACCGTGTTTCTGTACCTTAGGCTTTTACGGCTCCTCTGAATTTCCTTCTGGTTTTCTCTTTCCTTTTAGTTGTAGAATTTCCAGTCAGTCAACTTTCCTGTAGTTCTGGATAATGTCCACTTTATATTTTAATTGTATTTTTGAAATTGTTGAGTGAGGCTACAGTTAGGCATTTACCTCTGCTGCCATCTTGGTTTTTTTTTTCTCCAAAGGGCAGTTCTTATAAAACCTAATGAAATGTAATATTAGTGGGAAACCAAGGTTCCAAACCAAGTTCTGCCCTTATAACCTTCAAAACAAAAAAATCACTGTGACAGTTATTTTCAGACATCCAGCCCTTGTCTGAATTTTGTAATTTTCCAAGGAAAGTTACTTTACTGTGACCATTCTCATCCTGAGCTAAAATGTGTCTGATGAATATTCACCAATCCTAGTCATACTCTCTGTAGGCACTGAAAGAGGTCTGGTACCATTTCTTATAACAGACCTTCAAATATTTCCGAATAACTACCATGAGTCCTTCCTTTCTTCCCTCAGCCATTTCCCAAATGAAATATTCTAAAGTCCCTACACTCTCTCCCACTTTCTGGTGGGGAAGTGAAGTGTGTCAAACATAGGAAACTCTGAATTCTAAGAATCTTCTAACCACAGCAGCAGAGCCACGGACTATCCATTTCCCCATTCTGGATACTGCACTTACATTTACTAGTAGAAAACCTAATACTGTACCAGCTGATTTGAGGATACTGGTTTTTCCTATTATGCTGCAGCTCAGTCATCCTATACCTGTGTAGATGTATGTTTTTTAATTAAAACTTTTTATTGATTTCAGGGAGAAATGGACAGGGAGAAGGAGATTAGAAACATTAATGATGAGAATCATTGAACAGCTGCCTCCTGCATGCCCCCCACCGAGGATTGAGCTCGCAACACAGGCATGTGCCCTTGACTGGAATCAAACCTGGGACCCTTCAGTCTACAGGCCAACGCTCTATCCACTGAACCAAACCAACTAGGGCCATTTTATTTTTTAAGAATTATATAGCTTGTACTGGAGATACAAAGATGAATCAGACCTGTTCCCTGACCTCACTGAGCTCTAGGTTATGGAGAGAAGCAAATTCAAAGCCAGATCATGTAGTTCAGTGAGAAACACCCTGATAGGAGTAAACACAAACTTTGGGGCCCATCTGATAAACCTCTGTGAAAATGTCCATTTTGGGTTTTCTGGGCTCACTTTTCCTCATTTCAAGCTCAAAGGGGAAAAAAAAGAATGCAAATTCCCCAATGGTGCTTTTTACGGTCATGGTTGGATTGGGCGTTTCCTTCTGGCTCATCCAAGGTGCTTGTGGGCTGCCACCTCATTCTGAATGTCCTCTCTCTCCTGTTAGAGTTCACCACATTTGCACATGCAGCAGCCAGGCAGCTGCATAATAACAGAAATTCTAGCAAGTCAGGAAATGAGTTTTAGTCCTGTTGCTTTGAGGCTAATTGATGCCAGCCTATGATACTGAACAAATGCTATCTTGTTTCCTGCACTTTAATTTCTATTTCTCTACAATGGAGAAACCAAGATAGTGGCATAGGTAAACACCTATAGCAACCTCACACAACAATTTCAAAACTGCAACTGGAACATCGTCCAGAACTACAAGAAAGCTGGCTGAGTGGAAATTCCACAACTAGAAGGGAAGAGAAAAGGACACTGAGACTCCGAGGAGCAGCAGAAGACAGAGGTGCAGAAACCTGCGCACGCGGAAAGGGTGGGCGGGTGAACATGTGCCTGGCTTACTGGAACAAAAGGGAGACAAAGGCTCCCCTCTGTGCTGAACTCCAGTTTTGGGAGAGATTCGGGGAACCCAGTCTCATACTGGGTGAAACTGGACTGTCAGGAAAAAGCACACTGAGACTCGGGAGCTCCGGAAGGCAGAGGTACAAAGGCACAGCGCGTGGAGAGGGTGGGCAGCAAGCACTCATCCAGCTTTCCCCTTTGGGAGGGAAACAGAACCTCCTGAATGCACTTAACACCAGTTCCAGGTGACATTTTGGGTACCCAGATTCATTTGGGGATTAACTGGACTGTCTGGTAGCAGGCAAAACTCGAGGGCAGCCTTCTCTCAGAGGTGTGTGCAGCTATTGCTGTGGGACACTGAGACACAGGGGCCTCCTAGGGAGAGGCTGACGGGAAACCAGGGCTGTCTGCTCCACTCTGAGATTCTGCATCATCCAAGCTGAGCAAAGAAGCTCTCCCAGAGAAGACACAGCTGATCCTCACAGCCAATTGGCCTAGAGGTCAACTCCCTCCAGTGATACTAACAACAACCTAGGCTTAACTATACAAGACTGCACACGCAACTCATAAAGGTAACTGGGGTAGCTGAGCCACTGGGACCTGCTAGGACACCTAGCACACTAAGCCATTCCATCAACTCAGAAAAGCAGCTAAAATGTGGTGACAAAGAGGCAGGTCACAAATGAAGAAAATGAAGGAAAGCAAATGACTGGATATAGAGTTCAAAACTATGGTTATAAGAATTTTCTAGAAAAGGCCAATAAATTTAACAAGACCCTCGAGGATATGAAAAAGATTGACTAGAAATTAAGCATACACTGACTGAAATAAAAAATATTATACAGAGACCTAAAAGCAGGCTAGAGGATCACAAGAATCAAGTCAAAGATTTGAAATACAAAGAAGCAAAAAACACTCCTCCAGAAAAGCAGAAAGGAAAAATAATCCAAAAATATGAAGATAGTGCAAGAAGTCTCTTTTTAAAAAATCTTTATTGCTCAGAGAATTACAATTGTTTCTCCTCCCCACCCCCATAACTCCCTTCCACCCAGTTCTCACCCCACCCTCTGCCCTTACCCCCCCTTCATTGTCCTTATCCATAGGTGTACGATTTTAGTCCAGTCTCTTCCTGTACCTCCCACACCCGTTTCCCCCTAATAATTATCAATCCACTCCCTTTCTTTGCCCCTGATTCTACTATATTCACCAGTTTATTCTGTTCATCAGATTATTAATTCACTTGTTTAGATTCAATTATTGATAGATATGTATTGGTTGATCAAAATTTTTATCTTTACCTTTTTCTTCTCCTTCCTCTTCTTAAAGAATACCTTTCAGCATTTAATATAATACTGGTTTGGTGGTGATGAACTCCTTTAGCTTTTTCTTATCTGTGAAGCTCTTTATCTGCCCTTTAATTCTGAATGATAGCTTTGCTGGGTAGAGTAATCTTGATTGTAAGGTTCTTGCTATTCATCACTTTGAAAATTTCTTGTCACTCCCATCTGGCCTGCATAGTTTCTGTTGAAAAATCAGCTGATGGTTGTATGGGTGCTCCCTAATAGGTAACTGTTTTTCTCCTGCTGCTTGTAAGATTCTCTCTTTGTCTTTTGCCCTTGGCATTTTAATTATGATGTGTCTTGGTGTGGTCTTCTTTGGATTCCTTTTGTTTGGGGTTCTGTGCTCTTCCTGGACTTGTAAGTCTATTTCTTTCACCAGGTGGGGGAAGTTTTCTGTCATTATTTCTTCAAATAGGTTTTCAGTATCTTGCTCTCTCTTCTGGCACCCCCATAATTCTGATGTTGGTACACTTGAAGTTGTCCCAGAGGCTCCTTATACTATCTTCAACTTTCTGGGTTCTCTTCTCTTCTTGCTTCTCCAGAGAAGTGTCCTTTGCCTCTTTCTATTCCAAATCTTTGACTTGATTCTTGCGTTCCTCTAGTCTTCTATTGGGTCTCTGTATATTATTTTTTTTATTTCACTCAGTGTATGTTTAATTTCTAGTTGGTCCTTTGTCATATCCTTGAGAGTCTCGTTAAATGTATCAGCCTTTTCTAGGAAATTCTTGAAAAACCTTATAACCGTGGTTTTGAACTCTATATCCAGTCTTTTGTTCTCCTTCATTTATTTTGTTTGAGATCTCTTTCCTTATCTCGGCATTTTCACTGCTTCCCTGATTTGGTAGGGTGGTATTGCGTGCTTTGTGTCCTATATGGTCCGGTGGGTCAGCCTCCCCAGTTACCTGAGGTAGACACTCTTGGTGCTCCCCTTTGTGTACAGCATGTACAGCCTTGTTGTAGTTAAGTCTTGATTGTTGTTGGTATCACTGGGAGGAATTGACCTCCAGGCCTATTGGATGTGAGTATCAGCTCTGTCTACACAGGGATACCTTCTGTATTGGAGACAGTCTTATAGGATCAGACTTGCAAAATTGCAAAACCCTCTGAGCTCAGCTTGGATGGGGCGGAGTCTCAGGGCTGAGCTGCCAGCCTTGGCTTCCTGTCTATCCTGCCCTTGTGCATGTGCCTCAGACTTCTGCCTTCCACTGATCCCCTGAGTTTTTGCCTCACAGTCCAGATTCCCCTTGTAAGAGCGTGGATGCCCCAGGAGCTCACCCTGAACTGTGTTTCAGTGCTCAGTGCAGTCGGAACTGGGGATTCAGTGCAGTTAGGAGCTTCGGTCAGACTCCTTCTGCTGTGGAGAGACCTCAGCAACCTTCATGGTCAGACCTCTCTGCATGCACTCACTCTCACGCTGTGGCTCCCGGCTCCCCCACATCTCCCAGTTTCTGAGTTTCCAGGTGCCTTTCTCTACAGTCCAGACTCCACTTGTATGAGCCTGGGTCCATGGGGTTTCAGCCGGGGCTGGGGTTGAGTGCAGTTGGAGCTGGGGTTCAATGCAGTCAGGGGCTTCCTTTCCCCTCCGGCCAGCCTAACACTTGGTTGCTCTTCCTCTCTGTACGAGTGTCTCCCTACCTGAGTGCTTTGCTGTTCCCAATCCAATCCATGAGGCTCTCTCCTTCTTTCTAGTTTTAGATTTCCTACTCAGCCAGCTTGCCTGTGGTTTTGGATGATGTTCGTTCTGTCTTTTAGTTGTTATTTTGAAATTGTTGTGCAAGGCGGCAGTTGAAGCACGTACCTAGGCCACCATTTTTGTTCTCTCCCGTAAAAAGCCTCTGAGACAACTTCAAGCATACCAACATCAGAATTATGGGGGTGCCAGAAAAACAGAAAGAGCAAGATACTGAAAACCTATTTGAAGAAATAATGACAGAAAACTTCTCCCACCTGGTGAAAGAAATAGACTTACAAGTCCAGGAAGAGCACAGAACACCAAACAAAAGGGATCCAAAGAAGACCAAACCAAGACACGTCATAATTAAAATGCCAAGGGCAAAAGACAAAGAGAGAATATTAAAAGCAGCAGGAGAAAAACAGTTAGTTACCTATAAGGGAGCACACATACCATTGTAAGCTGATTTTTCAACAGAAACCATGCAGGCCAGACAGGAGTGGCAAGAAATATTCAAAGTGATGAATAGCAAGAACCTTACAACCAAGATTACTCTACCCAGAAAAGCTATAATTCAGGAATTAAAGGGCAGATAAAGAGCTTCACAGATAAGAAAAAGCTAAAGGAGCTCATCATCATCAAACCAGTATTATATTAAATGCTGAAAGGTATTCTTTAAGAAGAGGAAGGAGAAGGAAAAGATAAAAAAAAATTTGAACAAGAAATAGGTATCTAGCAAGTGAATCTAGAAGCCAAGGGAATAAAAAGATATGATGAAAAGAATAAACTGGTGAATATTATAGAATAATGGGCATAGAAAGGGAGTGGACAGACAACTCTTGGGGGAAAGGAATGTGGGGCTGCGGGAAGATATTGGACAAAAATCATACACCTATAGATAAGGACAGTTGGGGGTGGGGTAAGGGCAGAGGGCGAGGTGGGAACTTGGTGGAGGGGAGCTAAGGGGGGGGAGAGAGGAAAAATTGTTATAATCTGAACAATAAAGATTTATTTAAAATATAAATAAAATAAAATGGAGCTGTTGGGGGAAGATGAGTGAGGGGGAAAAAGAAGATATATGTATAATACTTTAAACAATAAAATTAAAAAAATAAAATAAAATGGAGCAGTTGGATTAGCTATCCATGGGTCTATGTGTATAGTGAGAACTCCTCAGAGGCAGTATCACACCTTCTTCCTTTGATAGCCACCACTTGAGAAACACTGGACACTCATGTTCCCTGAATGAATGTATGAATAAATGTGTGTTACTAGAGCAGCATGAGTAATGGACTCAATCAACAAATATTTCCAAATGTTTACTAAGTACACTGTAGAGGGGGAAAACCAAATAACCGTGGCAGAATGGTATTCCGCCCCCCCCCCCTTTCCTCTTCTCTCCTTCCTGGAGGGAGGCCTTTGTAAATCAGACTGTGTTGACACAATGTTCTGGAGATGGGCTCTAAGTAGTTGTCAATATTAACAAGAGAAATTTGTCTTAGGTGTGTTTTATATTGTGAAACAAACAAGAAAAATACTTTAAATTTCATGAGTGAAAGTTTTATATTTTATTTTAAAGAAAGGGTTTGCCATTGCTAGCAGGAAAGGAAGAAGAGGAGGAGGAGAAAGAAGAAAAAGAGTCTGGTCTTGAGGCATGGGATCTAAACCACCAGCAGGTAGTTTAAAAAAGACATATCCATCCCTGAGTTCTGCAAGCATTTTTATACACCAAGTAGGAAGGAGAAAGATGTAAGGATTGACAATTAGCTATAGACAAAGGGAAGGGCTAGTTCTGGGGTAAGCTCAGCAGAGTCTGCAAGAAAGAAATGTCTGGCCCTGGCGGTTTGGCTTAGTGGGATCGAGTGTTGGCCTGCGGACTTGGAGGTCCTGGGTTGTGGGTTCGATCCCCACTGTTGGGGCATGCAGGAAGCACCTGATCTGTGATTCTCTCTCACCATTGATGTTTCTATCATTCTCTCCTTCTCCCTTCCTTATTAAAGAAAGAAATGTCTGCTCTTGTGGATTGGCTCTGGGCAGCAGATTGAAAAATTCATATGCAAGTAAGTGGAGGCCCTGGGGCTCTATGGTGCTGGCTAGTCTCTTTTACATAAACTTAGAAATAGTCACCTGCAGATTAATCCCCAATTCCAATAGACATACAGAAATGTGATCAGTCTTTTATCAGAGCTGGTGCACAGCTATTAATAGGCTAACTGTTACGTATATCTCTTTTATTCTCTGGCTGTGGTAATTTCAATTTAGACATCTCAACATTGTTTTCTTGTCAATATCAATGGGCTTGAGGGATCTCAAGCCCCCTCCTGTTATACATAGGACCATACATCCCACCCCAAGTCCCTGGAGAAGGAAATCAGCCAGAGTGAACTGAATGGCAGCCAGGACATGGAGAAAGCAGAGAAGTAAAAAAAATGAGGGAACAGAGAGAAAGGTCTGAGGAGGAGTTCCCTGATTCTGTCGCTGCCTGGGAAAGTAGAGAATCCCCATCAGTTTCCATGTGTATGCATAACCATTCATCACTAAAATTTTCTTCATAGTAATGGATTGCACTTTCACAAAAATATCTCTCAATTCAACAAACATTTGTAGAGTACTCCCAGTGTATCAGGCTCTATATAACTTCAGGCCCAGTGCAAGAAATTCATGCATGTCAGCCCAGTCTGCACCCTATCCAATCTGGGACCCCTCGAGGAATGCCCTACTGCCCATTTAGGCCCGATCCTGGTGGGATCTAACCTAAATGGGCAGTCGGACATTCCTCTCACAATCCAGGACTGCTGGCTCCCAACTGCTCGTCTGCCTGCCTTCCTGATTGTCCCTAACCTCTTCTGCCTGCCAGCCTGATCACCCCCTAACTACTCCCATACCAGCCTGATTGATGCCTAACTGCTCCCCTGCCAGCCTGTTTTCCCCTAACTGCCCTCCCCTGCAGGCCCAGTCACCCCCAACTTTCCTCCTCTGCCAGCCTGGTCACTCCTAACTGCCCTTTCCTGCAGGCTTGATTGCTCCCAACTGCCATCCCCTGCAGGCCTGGTCCCTCTCAACTGCCCTCCCCTGCTGTCCATCTTATGTCCACATGGGGACAGGATCTTTTAAAACATGAAGGCAGCCATCTTGTGTGTTGGAGTGATGGTCAATATGCATATTACTCTTTTATTACATATGATAGAGGACTGGTGCATGGGTGGGGGCCAACTGGTTTGCCCTGAAGACTGTCCTGGATAAGGTTGGGGGTTCCTTTGGGGTGTGGGGTGACCCAGGCCAGGGGCCTGTGGTGGTTTGCAGGCCAGCCACACCCCCTGGTGACCCAAGCAGAGGCCCTGGCATCTGGGATTTATGTATCTTCTACAATAGAAACTTTGTAGCCAGGAGCGGAGCTAAGCCTCCTGCTTGCTCTGTGGCTACAGCCATTTCTGTTGGAATTTGTTTACCTCCTATAATTGAAACCTTGTAGCCTGGAGTGGAGGCCTAGGTTGGCCAGGGCAGGTGGAAAGCTTGGCTTCCTCCTTTCCCAGAGGAAACCCAAGCATCCCTCTTGCTCTCTGTGGCCTTAGCCATTTTAGTTGAGTTTATCTGCATCTCGCTCTGATTGGCTGGGGGGCGTGACTTGTGGGCATGGTTTGTGGGTATAGCAAAGGTATGGTCAATTTGCATATTACTCTTATTAGATAGGATAGACACACACACAGTCCATGTCTTCAAAGACCCACACCCATTAGTGTCATGTTTCTTCTCTGCACATCCCTCCTCTGCCCTCCATCAACCCAAATCCTATCCCATCCTGTGAGACCCAGCTCCAGTTCCACCTGACCCAAGCCACAGTGAATTCCTGCCACTTCTGAAATTTGGTTTCACTTATATCACAGGTTTTATTAAGTGAATCTCATCTCCCTGGTTAGACTTGAGCCTCCTAGGACAGAGACCATTGTTAGAATTTTCCAGAGAGAAACCACATCAGCAGTTTATATCAGACCAAGCTCAGGCCAAGCCCTAACATTAACTGAAGGACAATCTCCACTGACAGCACAGCGCCTGGCCCCCTGCAGATAATTTATAAATTTCATAGTAGCAAAGACTCTACAACTTGTCAGTAGGCAGGGATAATATGAAAATTGAGAGGTTAAAGATGATCAAACAAAAATCAAAAAGGATTTGATTCATGCCTTGCCTCTTCCCTTCTCTTAGGTGAAATAAAGTCACACTGGCTTTTCCCACTCCTGCCTGGGAGCTTCCTTGTTAACTTCCCGTGGGGCCCATAATTACCAACCAGCCTTCAAGCCTGGCCTCTCCTCTTTCTTTGAGCACATTTCCTATAGTCTCTGGAATGACTCGAGGTAAGTGCTAATGTTCTATAATCCTCAGTGTTTACTCTAAGTAGCAATACCTCCTTGTTTTGCTTGTATTTCCAAACAAGGTGTGGAGCCAAGAGCTCCAGTGGTCTGGGAAAACACCTACCCCCCTGTGGTTCCTGTTTCTCAAACCCTCTTGGACCTGAAGTCCTGAAGCTCTTCCACTAACCCAGCTCTCTCTCCTTTAGACTGGAGTAAATAAGCCACCTTCCTGACCAACAACGAGGAGGCCTGGTCTGACCCACTGCTCCAGTGTTTCTGGCAAAAGAGTATAGCCTCTCCTCCTTGGTCATGTCTGCTTCCCACCTCATGTAAAGTGGAGGAAATTGTAAACAGAATGAGGACAGGAAAAGTTCCTAGGCAACACCACCACTATGGTGATACTGTGTGCCAAGGATTGCAGCGGGAACACACAGAGGAGAAACAGTCGATGTTCTCCTCTCTTCGGCCAACCCTGCATCCTCATTTCCTACTAGGTATTAAGCTAGTAGAGTCTCTGAAAGGTATAAGGGAATTCAAAAGGCTTAGGGAAGAAATCATAGCACATTTAGAGGTATGGAGGTGGGAGGGATGAGGGGGAGGGAACAAGTATAGTTGCCAAGTCATCAGTTACTTCTAATGTTCTTAAGAATGCTTCATGTCTTTTGTCTGGCCAGTTTTACCTCCCAGATTCCCGTAATGCACATGATCCAACCTGTTACCTCACAAAGCTAGTGTCACTCACCTGTTCACGCCCTCAAATGAGAACACTGTCTTAGGATTAAAGCACAAACCGACAAGCAAAGTACAGAAGCCTGAGTCATCCCAGGAAGTCCAGAGCCTCTATCTGGGAACCTTCCAAATCCTCTTTAAGCAATTTACAGCAGCACCAATAGTCACAATGAAAGTTCTCATCTCTTTTCTCCTGTTGCTGCCATTAATGCTAATGTCCATGGTTTCTAGCAACCCAAATCCAGGTAAATAAAATTAATTTTCTATAAAAGAGAGAAGGGTTGCCAAAACTGATTTGGCTCAGTGGATAGAGCATTGGTCTGCAGACTGAATGGTCCCAGGTGCGATTCCGGTCAAGGGCATGTTCGTTGGTTGCAGGCACATCCCTGGTGTGGGGTGTGCAGGAGGCAGCTGGTCGATGTCTCTCTCATTGATGTTTCTAACTCTCTATCTTTCTCCTCTCCCTTCCTCTCTGTAAAAAATCAATTATATATATATATATATATATATATATATATATATATATATATAATATTATATATATAATATATATAATTATTTTTTTTAAGTGGGAAGGGGAGGCAGGGAGGAGAATGGGGGGGGGGGAACCTGCATTAAAATGTAGCTCCTTTTAGCTACAGGATTTGAGGTAAGTTAGCCTATCTCAATACCTATTTCCTTATTTACAAAAGGGAGAAAACTGTACTTATATTTAACGAGTGCTGTGATAGTCAAATGATATAGTGTTTATGAAAATGTCTGAAACTATAGCTGGCAAAGAAAAAAATTTTTACATTAGCTCCACAAAGATCTGGTCTCTCACATCTCCCCCAGTTCCTCTTCCAGCAAAGTAATGAATTTCCCCACAGCCAATCTTGGTGGCAGTGGTGTAAAGGTGTTGAGGATAGTTGTACACTTATAGGAAATAAGGAAGTCCTTGCTTATATTCTTTATAGTGCACCAGACAACCCACCAACAACTATAATGTGATTTAATGGCAAAGTAATAAACTAGAAAAATCATACCCCCAGATAGTATCTATATTTGAAAAGCTAGCCATACCAACCCTGTTCTGACAGCTCACCTTTTGGAGCAGCTCTTGAGTAGGGTTATTGTTTGTTTGTTTGTTTGTTTGCTTGTTTGTTTTTAAATATATTTTCATTGATTTCAGAGAGGAAGGAGGAGGGAGAGATAGAAAAATCAATGATGAGAGATAATCATTGATTGGCTGACTCCTGAACACCCCCTATTGGGGATCAAACCTGCAACCTGGACTTGTGCCCTTCCCCGAAATGGATTCTGAGACCCTCTGTCCACAGACCTATGATCTATCCACTGAGTCAAACTGGCTAGGTCTTGGTTAGGGTTTTTAAAAAAAAAAAAAAAAAAAAAAAAAAACAAAAAAAAAAACAGTTCCAATCATCCAGCCGTTAGCAGAACAACCATGCAGAAGAGAACTCATCCTCATGGATGTATCTACTTGAGAGTATCATCTCCCCAAGAGCTACTTTGAGTGAAATAGCTTTGTTACATACTCAGCCTTAACTTGGTCTTAAAATCAAGAGTGCAACTCCAGCCCTGGCCGGTTTTGCTCAGTGGTTGGAGTCTTGGCCCATGAAACAAAGGGTCATGGGTTCAATTCCCAGCCAAGGTCAGACCTGGGTTTCTGGTTCCCCAGCCCCCGTAGAGGCAGGTGCATCTCGTGTCTCTCTCCAGTCTATGTTTCTCTCTCTTTCTCTCTCTTACCCCCTCTCCCATCCCCTCCACTTTCTCAAGAAGTAAATCAATGGAAAAAATATCCTCCAGTGAGGATTAACAAAATAAAAGAATCTGATTCCACCCCAATTTCTTATTCCTTATAGAGAGGAGCTTTCTGAAGGCTACTGGGCCCCATGGCTTAGCCCACCATTTTGGAAGAGGTTTTTCCACTACTATGACAGAAACCAATGTTAGAGTACTCAACCTAGAGTCCTCAACCTGGATCAAAGCTCCAGCCATGCCCTGAAATCCAGTCATATGCCCAAAGTCATATGTTTAGTAAGAGGCGGATGTATAATTCAACTCTAGTACCACCAGACTTCATAGAGGCTAATGATAATGGTAGTAATAAGAGCAGTTAACACTTATAGAACTTTTCTGCTGCATGTAGCATTTGCTAAAGGTTTAATTGATTATTACATTGTATATTTAAAGCAATATTATGAAGCAGGTATTGTTATTGTAATTTTCAGTAATGGAAATGGGGCCCAGAAAATTAAGAATCTTGTGCAAGAAATTTGTTATTGTAATTGTTTACTTTAAAAAAGAAGAAAATTGCCGAAACCTGTTTGGCTCAGTGGTAGAGCGTCGGTCTGCGGACTGAAAGGTCCCGGGTTTGATTCTGGTCAAGGGCATGTACATTGGTTGCGGGCACATCCCCAGTAGGCATGTGCAGCTGGTCGATGTTTCTCTCTCATCGATGTTTCTAGCTATCTCTCTCCCTTCCTCTCTGTAAAATATCAAGAAAAATATATATTTTTTTAAAAAGAAAATCTCAAATCAACAACCTAACTTTACAACTTAAGAATATACTGCATTCAGAGCTAGCAGAAGGAAGGGAATAATAAAGATTAGAGTTGAGACCTTCACAGGAAGTGGCTTGGGTCAGAGGCCTGAATATCCACAGCCGCAAAGACCACCAAGCAGCTGTTAGCCCCTCAATGCTGACCACAATCAGCGCGAAACTTGGACTCAAAGGAGCGCTCTACCTCAAGGCGAAAAGTCAGATTTTGCGGAGATCCGGTGAGTCCCCGTGGCGTTCATCTCGCGCGCACCAGGTGCACAGAGGGGTCTGTGTTTACAAGAAACCCCAAGGTTTTGGGCTGGAGGCACCCCTGACTGTGGAGAGGGCTCCTAAGTGGGGGCATATCTAAGGAGCAGCACGTTTGGATCTGACTCCGAGAGAGTTACAAAGGAATGCGGTCGGCTCGTCCTTCCCAACCCCCAACCCTCCATAGATCAGGGACACAGAGAGGGGGAAAAAAGCGAGAAAGGCTTCAGAATTCACTGGAAGTCTGCCACCAAGAAACACTGCCACCCAGAGGCTACAGTACATATAGACTCTAGAACTGCTTAAAAATCAAGACCTGATTACAACATGGAAGAAACACAGGGAACTGCAATTACCGCCCATACTGGGAACTGGTGAGCTAGACAGAACAACAGAGGAAGTGAATGACCTTGATTACTGCAAATTTTATTTAATTTTTTATTTTGATTTTCTAATGTTTAAATTTTTTTGTTTTTGTTTGTTTTTTAATTTACATTAGTTGCAAAGTTTACTCAAGAAGTTATTTTTTTCATCTACCCTCACTTGATTTTACCTTTTTAATTAATTCATTTTATATGTAATCAATATTATTACTACTACTATTTTATCTTTTTTATCTTATTTTGTTTATTTTTATTATTATATTTTAAGTGCCATATTATATACCTTTTTTTTCTTTTCTCTTTTCCCCCCCTTTGGGATTACTATTCAACAGACTATTTATACCTTTCCTTCTCCAACGCTCTATTCTAACTCAACCTTACCTTTATGCCATCACTCTTTTCCTAACCTTTCCCTTTGGTGTCCTGCTTATCTTAACACTTTACTGCTCTAGATTTTCCCTATGTTTTCTATTTACCCCTTCCCAAAATTCCACCCGCCCTGTGTATATCTAACTCCCAACCCCCTACTCCAAGCTCATTCACACCTACCTTGTCACTGTCCTAAAAAAAAAAACCTTCTCTCTACCCCTTTGTAGCTGTATGTTGAATACTAACTATGTTAAAGTTTTGTGTGTTTTTGTAAGATTGCTTTGCTTATTCTTTTTATTTGATTGTATGATTTTGTTAGCTGGGTTCTAGTCACATTTATTGGAGGATATTAATATTGCAAACATGTTTCTGTTCAGTGCCTTGGGTGTTGTACCTGGTTGTGTTGTATTTTGTACCTTTAAATCTAAGCAGGAGAGTGAGAAATACATAACCAGGCATCCTAAAAAGAGTGTTCATGGGGAGGCTAAGAAACAACCCACCTATGAAAGAAAATCAGGCAGCACCAGAAAAGGAAGTAAACGAGTTAGAGGCAAGCAACCTACCAGAGCAAGAATTCAGAGTAATGATCATGAGATGGCTAAAAAGAATGGAAGACAAATTTGACAATATGAGTAAGACCCAAGAGGAAATAAAGAAGAACCAAGAGGATCTGAAGAACCAAGAGGAAATGAAGGTGACCCAAGAAGAAATGAAAAATGACATCGCTACTATGAAGAACTCAATAGAAAGCATCAAGAGTAGACTAGAAGAAGCAGAGGACCACATCAGTGAGCTAGAAGACAAGATGAAAAAAATACCCAATTAGAACAGCTGCTAGAAAAAAAAATCAAAATACAGGAGGAGAGCCTATGGGAGCATTGGGACAATACAAAACAAAACAATATTAGAATAATAGGGGTCCCAGAAGGAAAGGAAACTGAGCAAGATATGGAAAAAGTATTTCAAGAAATAATGACAGAAAACTTTCCTGACATAGAGAAGAAACAACCCACACAAATCCAAGATGCTCGCAGAGTCCCAAATAAAATGAATCCCCAAAGATCAACACCTGGACACATTATAATTAAATTGGCAAAAAACATTTTTAAAAAATCAGAATCTTAAAAGCAGCGAGAGAGAGACAGAAAGTTAAATATAAAGGAACCCTCATCAGACTAGCAACTGATTTCTCAACAGAAACTCATCAGGACAGAAGGGAATGGGATGACATATACAAAGTCATGCAAAGGAAGGGTCTGAATCCGAGAATACTGTCAATCAAAATTGAAGGTGAAATCAGGAGCTTCACTGACAAAAACAGACTAAAGGAATTTATCTCCAACAAACCAGCAATGCAAGAAATGCTAAAGGGTCTACTGTAAAAATGAAGAAATAGGAAACGAAGAAGGAACACAGGGGGATAGAATAAAAATGGCATCAAATACCTACTTATCAATAATTACTTTAAATGTAAATGGTTTATATGCTCCAATCAAAAGACATAGGGTAACAGATTGGATAAGAAAGCAAAACCCATACATCTGCTGTAGACAAGAAACCCACCTCAGAAAAAAAGATACCCACAGACTGAAGGTGAAGGGATGGAAAAAGGTTTTCCAGGCGAACGGAAATGAAAAAAAAAAAAAAAGCGGGGGTAGCAATAATTCTATCTGACAAATTAGATCTCAATGTGAAGGACATAACAAGAGACAATGAAGGCCACTTCATAATACTAAGGGGAGTAATACAACAAGAAGAAATAACCCTGGTAAACATATATGCACCCAATACAGGAGCACCCAAATAGATTTTTAAAAACTGCTGGAAGACATTAAGGGAGAGATTAATAGCAATACCATCATAGTAGGAGATTTCAATACCACACTGTCACATTTGGACAAATCATCTAAACAAAAAATCAGCAAAGAAACATCAATGCTAAATGACACACTAGACCAGATGGAATTAATCGACATCTTCAGAACATTTCACCCCAAAACCACAGAATACACATTCTTCTCAAGTGCACATGGGTCATTTTCAAAGATAGACCACATGTTGGGACATAGGCAAAGTCTCTTCAAATTCAAGAAGATAGAAATCACATCAAGCATCTTCTCAGATCATAGTGGCATAAAATTGGAAATCAACTACAATAAAAATAATCCAAGGAAATCAAACACATGGAAACTGAATAGAATGCTATTGAACAAGGACTGGGTTACCAGGGAAATCAATGAAGAAATTAAAAACATCATGGCAACAGATGACAATGAAAACACAACAATCCAAAATCTATGGGACACAGCAAAAGCAGTCTTGAGATGGAAGTTCATATCTCTGCAAGCCTATTGTAAAAGACAAGAAAAAATGGTAACAAATTATCTAACTCTACAACTCAGACAGTTAGAAAAAGAGCAACAAGAAAAGCCCAGTGTAAGCAGAAGGAAGGAAATAACAAAAATCAGAGTGGGGATAAATGACATAGAGACCAAAGAAACAATACATGAGATCAACAAAACCAAGAGCTGGTTCTTTGAAAGGATAAACAAGATTGATGAACCTCTAGCCAGGCTAACCAAGAAACAAAGAGAGAGGACCCAAATAAACAAAATCAGAAATGAAAGAGGTGAAATAACAACAGACCCCGCCGAAATACAAAGGATTGTTACAAAATACTACGAACAACTCTATTCCAACAAAGTGGACAACCTGGAGGAAATGGACATATTCCTAGAAAATATAACCTGCCAAAACTCAATCAGGAAGAATCTGAAAATCTCAATAGACCAGTGACTTTGGAAGAAATTGAAGCAGTCATCAAAAAGCTTCCAGCAAACAAAAGCCCAAGGCCAGATAGCTTCACAGGAGAATTTTACCAAACATTCAAGGAAAGACTAAAACCTATCCTCCTCAGACTATTCCAAAAAATTCAAGAGGAAGGAACACTTCCAAACTCCTTCTATGAAGCCAGCATCACCCTAATACCAAAACCAGATAAAGATAACACAATGAAAGAGAATTACAGGCCAATATCCCTCATGATCATAGATGCCAAAGTTCTCAACAAAATTCTAGCAAATCGACTCCAACAGAACATCAGAAAGATCATTCACCATGAACAAATAGGATTTATTCCCGGAATGCAAGGATGGTACAATATCCGCAAATCAATAAACATGATACATCACATAGACAAATTGAAAGTTAAAAATCATAGAGACATAGCAATTGATGCAGAAAAAGCATTTGATAAAATTCAACACCCTTTCCTGATAAAAACTCTCAACAAGATGGGAGTACAAGGATCATACCTCAGCATAATAAAAGCTATATATGATAAACCCACAGCAAACATCATACTCAATGGGTAAAAACTAAAACAATTCCCGCTAAGAACAGGAACAGACAGGGATGCCCACTCTCACCACTTCTGTTTGACATAGTACTGGAAGTACTAGCCATTGCAATTAGAGAAGAAGAGGAAATAAAAGGCATCAAAATTGGAAAAGAAGAAATGAAGTTGTCCCTATTTGCAGATGACATGATATTGTACATAAAAAATCCAAAAAACTAATATACTTAATAAACGAATTTGGCAATGTATCAGGATACAAAATCAACGCCAAAAAATCTATGGCATTTCTACACACCAATCGTGAACTCATAGAAACAGAGACTAAAAAAGCAATCCCATTTACCATCGCACCAAAAAAATTAAGATACCTAGGAATAAACTTAACTAAGGAGGTAAAAGACCTATATGCTGAAAACTACACGACACTGAAAAAAGAGATAGAGGAAGATGTAAATAGATGGAAGAACATACCATGTTCATGGATTGGTAGAATCAACATCATCAAAATGTCCATACTTCCCAAAGCAATTTATAAGTTCAATGCACTCCCTATTAAAATACCAACAACATACTTCACAGACCTAGAAAGGACTCTCCAAAAGTTCATTTGGAACAATAAAAGACCCCAAATAGCCGCAGCAATCTTGAGAAAGAAAAGTAAAGTAGGACGGATCTCAATACCAGATTTCAAGCTGTATTACAAAGCCACTGTTCTCAAAACAGCTTGGTACTGGCACAAGAACAGACATATAGATCAATGGAATAGATTAGAGAATCCAGATATCAACCCAAATCAATATGCTCAATTAATATTTGACAAAGGAGGCATGAGCATACAATGGAGTCAAGACAGTCTCTTCAGTAAATGGTGTTGGGAAAATTGGACAGATACATGCAAAAGAATGAAACTAGATCACCAACTTACACCATATACAAAAATAAACTCAAAATGGACACAGGACTTAAACATAAGACGGGAAACCATAAAAATACTAGAGACATCCACAGGCAGCAAAATCTCAGACATATGCCTAAAGAACTTCTTCACTGATACTAACCCTAGGGCAATGGAAGCTAAAGAGAAAATGAACAAATGGGACTACATCAAAATAAAAACTTTATTACAGCAAAAGAAACCATCAACAAAACAACAAGAAGTCCCAAGGTATGGGAGAACATATTTGCAAATGGTACCACTGATAAAGGTTTAATCTCCAACATCTACAGACAGCTTATACAACTCAATATAAGGAAAATAAATGAGCCAATTAAAAAATGGGAAACGGACCTAAATAGAATCCTCTCAAAAGAAGACAGGAGGAAGGCCAAGAGGCACATGAAAACATGCTCAAAGTCACTAATTATCAGAGAGATGCAAATCAAAACAACAATGTGGTACAATCTCACACCTGTCAGAATGGCCAACATCAACAAAACAACAAACGACAAATGTTGGCGAGGTTGCGGAGAAAAAGGAACCCTTGTGCACTGCTGGTGGGATTGCAGGTTGGTGCAACCACTATGGAGAACAGTATGGAGCTTTCTCATAAAACTGAAAATGGAACTCCCATTTGACTCAGTAATCCCACTACTGGGAATATACCCCAAGAAACTAGAAACATCAATCAGAAAGGATATATGCACCCCTATGTTCATAGCAGCACAATTTACAGTAGCTAGGATTTGGAAACAGCCTAGGTGCCCGTCAGCAGATGAATGGATCAGAAAACTATGGTACATCTACACCATCGAACACTATGCGGCCATAAAAAGGAAGGAATTCTCATCATTTGCAGTAACCTGGATGGAATTGGAGAGCATCATGCTGAGTGAAATAAGCCAGTCAATGAAAGAGAAACACCACATGACTTCACTCATTTATGGATATTAAAGAACATTATAAACTAATGAACAGAAAGATAGATATAGAGACAGTAAAACAACAAGCAGACTGTCAAATGACAGGGGGGTAGGGAGATCTGAGGGAGATAAGAGATCAACCAAAGGACTGGTATACATGCATATAAGTACAACCAATGGACACAAAACTCTGGGGAGGGAGGGCATGAATAGGAGGGGGGGCAATGGTAAGCTATGTACACATGTAATACCTTAATAAATTTAAAAATTTTTTTTAAAAGATTAGAGTGGAGATAAATAAAATACAGAATGGAAAAACAATAGAGAAAATCAATGACACCAAAAGTTTGTTCTTCAAAAAATATGAACAAAATTGATAAGCCTTTAAACTACATTGCCTTAAGAAAAAAAGAGAGAAGATTCAAAGCACTAAAATCAGAAATGAAAATGGGGATATTACTATCAATTCTACAAAACAAATGAGAATTATAATAGTATTATGAATAATTTTAAACCAACAAATTGGGTAACTTAGATGAAATGGACAAATTCCTAGAAACACAAAACCTACCAAATGGAATCATAAAGAAATAAGAAATATGAATGGATCTATAAAGAGTAGGAGAGTTAATCAGTGTAAGCATTTGACAAAATTCAATACCCATTCACGATAAAAATGCTCAAACTAAGACTGTCAAATGACAGCGGGAAGGGTAGAATGATCTGGGGGAGATAAGAGATCAATCGAAGGACTGATATGCATGCATATAAGCACAACCAATGGACACAAAACTCTGGGGAGGGAGGGCATGTATGGGAGGTACGGGGGGGACAATGGTAAGCTATGTACACATATAATACCTTAATAAAAAATGGTGGGGAAAAATGCTCAAACTAGGAATAGAAGGAAACTACCTCAACATAATAAAGGCCATTTATGACAAACCCACAGCTAACATGATTTTCAATAGCGAAAGACTGAAAGTTTTTTTTTGAAGATTGGGCAGAGACAAAGATGCCTGCTTTTGCCATTTCTACTCAAAACATGATTGGAAGTCCTAGCCAGTAATTAGGCAAGAACAATAAATAAAAGGCATCCACATTGGAAAGGAAAAGGTAATATTTACATATAATATGGTCTGTTTGGATATGACATGATCTTGTATGTAGAAAACCCTAAAGATCCCACACAAAAAAACCAAAAAAACAAAACTATTAGAATTAATAAATTCAGCAAAGCTGAAGGATACTACATCAACATGTAAAAATCAGTTGTGTTTTTATATACAAACAATGAACAATTCATAAAGGAAATGAAGAAAGTTCCATTTAGAATAGTATCAAAAAGAATAAAATACTGTAGGAACCAAAATGGCTGTGTAGGTTAATGCTGGTACTTGCATCCTCCCACAACCACATCAAAATTAAAATTAAAATAAAGAATGACCATTATGCAAATCTGCTTGAAGTCTGGCTGAATGGAAATTCTACAACTAGATTGGTGGTTCTCAACCTTCCTAATGCCATGAGCCTTTAAAGCAGTTCTTCAAGTGTGGTAACCCCCAACCAAAAAATTATTTTTGTTGCTATTCATAACTGCAATTTTGATACTGTTATGAATCCTAATGTAAATATCTGTGTTTTCTGATGGTCTTAGGCAACCCCTGTGAAAGTGTTTTTTGACCCCCAAAGGGGTTATGACCCACAGGTTGAGAACCACTGAACTAGAGGATTGAAGAAGAAAGAACGCTGTGATTGGGGGGAGGTGTGGAGGAGAGGAATGGGCTGGTCTTATACCCACATGTGGTGTGTTTTTAATTGGGAGGAATATCTTCGCTGAGGAGGCCTCCGTGAGGAGCAAGGGGTCCCTCCCCACACAAATCCCAAGCCCACAGTTCCAGTGCAGGGAAGAGATGTCTCTGTAATATCGGGTGGTAAAAATCAAGCAAGGATTGTGGCTGAGTGACATGGAGACTACTGGAGTCTCAGGCAGTTCCACTTAATGGGCCAGCACATGGGCTTACCCAAACTTACTCCCTCTGAGCTCCAATCATGGGGAAGCATCTTGAAAGATCCAGGGAGATACGTGAAGGAAATATATTGTCTGGTATCAGGAACAGAACTCAGGGGCAGCTTTTTCCCTAAAAGTGCTGCGAGCCCCCTCATCTCCCCCTCCCACATATAGTTGACTGGCTCCATATCTGAGTGTCCATCAACCTAGCCACAGTGTTTGCCCCACCCTGGTGTGTTCCTCAGATCCTGTCCCACCCAATTTGCAGCCCCTCCCAAGCTATTTACAATGTCTCTTCTATATGAACGGCTTATTCTGGCTCAGACTTCAGACTTCCCTAAAATCTCTCAAACAAGTAGCAACTGGACTCAGTGTGCTCCATATCTCCCGATAAATGGCCCCAGCCCAGACACTAGCATCAGTTTGTTAAGGTTTATAGTTTGGTCTCTCCTGGGCACCTCCTAGTCCAATACAAGTAGCAGCCAACTGCAGAACACTCTGTACCTCATGCTAGTTGACCCCAGGCAGGGAACAGGAAATGGCTGACTTTTCACCTCCCAGAGCCAGTGCACCCAGTGGACAGTATCAGACCATGGGAGATTACAACTCCACCACATCCACAAGTGACAGACTCAATGGACAGACTTTGTGAGCACCAAAGCTCCACTGAAACAAGTCCTGTTCCATAGTGGTGTCTGCTGTAACCACAGCTGGTTCTCACAACCAATTGACCTGCGGGTCAATTCTTCCCAGTGACTCCAGCAGCAATCAAGGCTCAACTACAACAGGACAGTGCATACAGACCACACTGGGGTGCACTGAGAATACCCAGTCCAGGTGACTGGGAAGTCTGAGCCACTGGGCCCTATAGACAGCTACTACACAAGGCCACTTTACCAATTCAGGAGACATAGTAGCTTTTCCTAATACATAGAAACAAGCACAGGAAAGCAGCCAAAATGAGAAGACAATGAAACTTGTCATGAATGAAAGAATAGAAGTCTCCTAAGAAAGAACTAAATGAAATGGAAGCAAGAAAACTACTATATGAAGAGTTCAAAACAATGGTTATAAGTATGTTCAAGAAAATTACTGAGAGTTTCAAGGATCTTAGTGAGATGCCAAGGAACTTAGTGAGAATTTCAAAGATATTAGTGAGAACACCAAAGACATGAAAGAGGATCACTCAGAAATGAAGGATACAGGAACTGAAGTGAAAAATGATTTACAGGGAATCAAGAGTAGAGTAGAGGATTCCAAGAATCAAATCAAGAATTTGAAATATGAGAAAGTGTAAAAAAAAAATCAGAAGAGCAAAGAGAAAAAATAATGCAAAAATATAAGGATAGTATAAGGAGTCTCTGAAACAACTTCAAGCATACCAAAATTTACATTTTTGGGGTATCATAAGGAGAAGAGAGAGAGCAAGGTATCGAAAACCTATTTGAAGAAATAATGACAGGAAGAAATAGACTTACAAATCTAGGAAGCACAGAGATCCAAAAAAGAGGAACCCAAAGAGGCTCACACCAAGACATATCATACTTAAAAGGCTAAATGTTAAAGACAAAGAAAGAATCTAAAAATCAGCAATAGAAAAGTAGTTAGTCTCCTATAAGGACACTCCCATATGACTGTCAGCTGATTTCTCAACAGAAACTTGGTAGGACAGAAGGGAGTGAAAAGAGATATTCAATGTGATGAAAAGCAAGGATCTACAACCAAGATTACTCTACTCAGCAAAGCTGTAATTTATAATTAAAGATCAGATAAAGAGCTTCACAGACAAGAAAAAGCTAAAGGAGTTCATCACTACCAAACCTGTATTATAAGAAATATTAAAGGATTTTCTTAAAGAAGGTGAAAGAAGAAAAGGAGAAAGAGAAGGAAGAGGGCGAGAAGAAAAAGATAAAAACATGAACAATAAAATAGAAATAAATACATATCTATCAATAATTGAGCCCTAGTCAGTTTGGCTACGTGGATAGAATGTCAGTCTGTGGATTGAAGGGTCCTAGTTCAATTCCATTCAAGGGCCCATGCCTAGATTTGGGGCTTGGTCCCCAGCAGGGAGCATGCAGGAAGCAGCCGATCAATGATTCTCTCCCTTAGTTGATGTTTCTGTATCTCTCACTCCCTCTCCCTCTATCCATCCTCTCTGAAATGAATTTAAAATATATATTACAACAGACAGACAGAAAACAAAAAACACCCCAAATGAATTTTTAAAAAAATAAATGAACAAGGAATCTAATGAACAAAATAAACTGATGAATAAATAGAACTAGAGGTCAGGAAAGAGAACAGACCAGCAAATCTCCAAGGGGAGAGGGAGGGGTGCAGGGCAAAGACAATAGGGTGGTGAAAGCCTGGGGCAGAGCGGGATCTGAGTGGAGGGGGGCAATGGGGAAGAAAAGGGGAACATCAGAAATACTCTCAACAATGAAGATATAAGAAAATATTAAAAAGTAAAATACATAGGAATTAAGTTAACCAAGGTTGTGAAAGACATACAATGAACAACTACAAAAAGTATTGCTGAAAACAATTTAAATACATAAATAAATGGGAAGGATTTCTGTGTTCATAGATTGGAAAACTTAATATTGTTAAGATGACAATACTGTTCAAAGTGATCTACAGATTCAATAAAATCCCTATCAATAACCTAATGACATAATTTGAGGTAAAATAGAAAAATCCACCCTAAAATTCATATGGCATTTCAAGAGACCTCAAAAGGCCAAAACAATTTGTAAGAAGAAGAACAAAGCTAGAGGATTCACATTCTTGATTTCAAACTTTACTTCAAAGCCACAGTAATAAAAAACAGTGTGATACTAGCATAAAGATTGATATATAGCCAGCCGGTATGTCTCAATGGTTAAGCTTCGACCTATGAACCAGGAGGTCACACTTGGATCAAAGATCTAAATATAGAACACTATTAGAAGACTAGTAGCCTGGCATATGAATCTGTGTGCCAGTAGCTCGCTGCCGCCTTGCAGTAACTCTCTGCCCACCACCTTGTTCTCCTGATCTGTGATCTGGTCGTTATGTGTGCATATTACATCTTTATTATATAGAATGCCTTGCCAGTATTGCTCAGTGGTTGAGTGTTGACCTGTGAACCAGAAGGTCATGGTTTCAATCCTGGTCAGGAAAGATGCCCAGGTTGTGGGCTCTATCTCTGGTAAGGGGCCTGCTGGAGGTACAGATCAATGATTCTCACTCATCATTGATGTCTCTATCTCTCATTCACCCTTCCTCTCTGAAATAAATAAAAACATATTTTGAAAAATTCTTATATGAGAACATAGTGTAAAAGCTTTAACATTAGGTTTAGCAATGATTTCTTGGCTAGGAAACCAAAAGCACAGCAACAAACGAAAACAGATAAATTGGACTTTATCAAAATTAAAAAAGTTTGTCTATAGCCCTAACCAGTTTGGCTCAGTGGATACAGCATCATCCTTTGGACTGAAGGGTCCCCGGTTTGATTCTGGTCAAGGGCATGTAACTTGGTTGTGGACACATCCACAATAGGGCGTGTGCAGGAGGCAGCTCATCAATGTTTCTCTCTCATTGATGTTCCTAACTCTCTATTCCTCTTCCTTCTTCTCAGTCCAGAAAATCAATAAAATATATTTTTTAAAAGTTTGTGTATCAAAGGACACTATCAACAGAGTGAAAAGTCACATGGAATGGGAGGAAATATTTGAAAATAATATATCTGAGAAGGGATTAATATCCAGGATATATAAATAACTATTAAAAATCAACAACAACAAAATCCAATTATAATATTGCCAGAGGAGCTGAATACACATTTCTTCAAAGAAGATAAACATATGGACCATGAGCATATGAAATGCTTAGCATCTCTAATCATTAATTAAGTAGAAATAAAAAATACATTGAGATATCACCTCACATCCACTGAGATAGCTACTATTGAAATAAAGCAAAATAAAACAAAACAAAATAGTAACCACCTGGAAAACAACGTGTCCACAAGGATGGGGGAAAATGGGAACTTTTGTGCATTGGTGGCAGGAATAGAAAATGGCTCAGCCACATAAAAACGTATGGCAGTTCATGAAAATCTAAACAGCGCTAGCTGGGTTTCTCAGTGGATAGAGCAGTGACAGGTCCTGGCTCAGTTTCAGTCAAGGGCATATACAGGTTGCAGGCTTCATCTCTGGTCCTGGTTGGGGTGCATGTGAAAGGCAACCAATTAATGTTCTCTCTTGAATTATGTTTCTCCCCCTCACTTTCACACTCTCTCAAAAATCAATGAAAAAATATTATAGGGTGAGGATTAAGAACAATAAAAACAACAACAAAATTTGAACAAAGAATTATCATTTGACCCAGCAATTCTACTTCTCAGTATACACTCAAAAGAATTGAAAGCAGTGATTTGAACACCCTTATTCTTAGCAACATTATTCACAACACTCAAAAGGGACAAACAACCTAGAAGCTCATGGATGGATGAATTATAAATGTGATGGATACATGCAATAGAATACTATTCAATCTTGAGAGGAGAAAATGGCGGAAGAACAGGTAGGCAGGGTCTGAGCCTGTTCCCGAAGAGGAAGGAGAGAGCAGCCGAGGGTCGCGGTGGGAGTGCTTGTCAGCAAGCCAAGAAAAAGGCCATAACCCGGGGAAACTGGGGGTCGGCTGATCAGGGTGCCCTTGACAGTTAAGCACCCACACTGGGTCCCTTCCCAGACCTACCTACTGGAGCAGTCGGGGAAATCTCGCCATCTTGACGGGAAGAGGTTAGTGTCAGAGGCCTGAATATCCACAGCCGAAAAGACCACCAAGCAGCTGTGAACCTCAAAAGGCTGACCACAATTCCTCTCTCCCCTGCTTCTCATTCACCTTCAGACCCTAGGAACAGCTGAGGCTCTACCTTTTCCCACACCGAATCTCCTCCATCCCCACCCCTATTCTCTCCCCCTTTCTCAGCTCCCCCCCCCCCACCTCCTTACTCACCCTCTTGCAAGCATGACCTGTTTGGACAAGCACAAGCTATCACATCAGAGTCCTGGGCATTCCCCAGAGCTCCACTTTGTGACCACAGTAGCGCCCCCTAGGTCCTCTCATAACCCTTCTGGTTTATGATTCAGAGCAGGAGTCCTGGAGTGACATCAGGAAGGAACTCTTATTGCAGGTACATCATCCCATTGTGCACGTGATCACTTGTGGAACTTGGTAAAGTTGGTGATGCCTACAGGAATCTGTAGAAATGATTCTTCATCAACTGCCCAGCTAATGTGGATGCCTGCCAGGCTGAGAACCATGATGTGGGAGTGGTAGAGCCCGGCTCCCCTCCTGTGCTCAGGGAGGGTTTGATCCGGTTAGAAATGCAGATTCTGCTGAGCAGATGTGCGGTGGACCAGAAACCCTTCCTCTGGCAAGCTCTCAGTGGAGGTTGATCTTACTGGAATGTGATACACCCTTCCTTCCTTCCTTCCTTCCTTCCTTCCTTCCTTCCTTCCTTCCTTCCTTCCTTCCTTCCTTTCTCCTTCCTCCTTCCCTCCTTCTTCTTCCCTCCTTCCCTCCCTCCCCCTCCTCCTCCCTCCTCCTCCTCCTCCTCCTTCTTCTTCTTCTTTTCTCTCTCTCTCTCTCTCTCTCTCTCTCTCTCTCTCTCTCTCTCTTACATTCTTTCTTTCTTTCTTTTCCCCCCATTTACCAAATATTTCTCGAACTTATACTGCTCATCCAAACCCGTTTAAGAAGCTGTCCATCCAGCACTGAACAAAAAACACAGAAATGAAAATCTAAGGCTTATATCATCATCATTATCATCATCATCATCATTTAAATCCTCACCCAAGTGGTTTTTTTTGTTTATTGTTGTTGTTGTTGTTGTTGTTGTTGTTGTTGTTTTTGTGTGCGTGTGTGTGTGTCTTTTTTTAAGTTTTTTTTTAAACTAAATCTTTATTGTTCATATTATTACAAATGTTCCTCATCCCCCCCCCCAATTGCTCCCCTACACCAAGTTTCCATTCAATTCTCTGCCCTTTCCCCCTCCCCCATTGTCCTCATCCATAGGTGCAGTTTATGTTCAGTCTCTTCCCGCCCCGCTCCACTCCCCATTTCCCTGAGAATCATCAGTACACTCCCCTCCCATACCTCTGATTCTATTATATTCACCAGTTAATATTGTTCATCATGATTTTTACTTCCCTTGGTTTTTAGACTCACTTGTTGATAGTTACGTGTTTGTTCATATTTTTATATTTATTTTCTTCCTCTTCCTAAAGAACCCCTTTCAGCAATTCATATAATTCTGGCTTGGCAGTGATGAATTCCTTTAGCTTAAATTTATTTGTGAAGCTCTTTATCTGGCCTTCGATTCTGAGTGATAGCTTTGCTGGGTAGAGTATTTTTGGCTGTAGGTTCTTGTTATTCATCACCTTGAATATTTCTTGCCATTCCCATCTGGCCTGCATGGTTTCTGTTGAGAAATCAGCTGACAGTCGTATGGGTGCCCCTTTATAGGTAACTACCTGCTTTTGTCTTGCTGCTTTAATATTCTCTCCTTGTCTTTAGCTCTTGGAATTTTAATTATGATGTGTCTTGGTGTGGTCCTCTTTGGATTCCTTTTGTTTGGGGTTCTGTGTGCTTCCTGGACGTGTAAGTCTATTTCTTTCCCCAGGTGGGGGAAGTTTTCTGTCACTATTTCTTTCTATATGTTTTCCGTATCTTGCTCTCTGTCATCTTCTGGGATGCCCATAATTCTGATGTTGGTTCGCTTGAAGTTGTCCCAGAGGTTTCTCACACCATCTTCAACTTTCTGGATTCTCTTGTCTTCTTGCTTCTGTGGAGGAGTGTCCTCTGGCTCTTTGTGTTCCAAATATTGGACTTAATTCTTGCAATCTTCCAATCTGTTTTTAGGACTCTGTATAATATTTTTTTATTTCAGAGAATGTATTCTTTATTTCTAGTTGATCCCTTTTCATATCCTCATAGGTCTCATTTATTTTATTGGCCTTTTCTAAGAGATTGTTGAACAACCTTATAAGCGTGGCTTTGAACTCTATATCCAGTTGCTTTTTGTCCTCCATTTCTTTCGTTTGTGATCTGTTTCCTCGTTTCGGCATTTTCGCTGCTTCCCTGAGTTGGTAGGTTGGGAGGATCAGCTGTGTCTATGCCAGGAGACAACCTTATTCCACTAGACTTGGAAACCTGCAAAAGCCTCTCTGAGTTCAGCTTGGAAGGGGCAGAGTTTCAGGGTGGAGCCTACAGCCTTGGCTTCCTGTTAGCCCCGCCCTCGGAGGTTCCTGAGTCTCAGTGTTCCTCAGTGTCCTTTGGTACTCGCTGCAAGTACCTCTGAGAGAAAGACACCCTAGAGCTTCGCCCGCTACCAGACAGTGTAGTCTCTCCCCCAACAAGCCCACAACTGGGGTTCAGAGCAGTTGGAAGTGGGGTTAAGAACAGTCCGGAGCTTATGTCTCCTTCCCGCTAGGGCAATCTCTCGGCCCAAACAACAGTCTGTCCTCTGTGCGCGCAATGTGCACAACTCAGGGGCTCTGCTTTTCGCTGCTCCCCTAAGTTTCTGTCTTACAGCCCAGATTCCCTCTGTATGAGGCTGGAGCCCGAGGGTTTTGCCCAGGACTGGGGTTCAGTGCAGTCAGAACTGGGGCTCAGCACATTCCTGAGCTTTTGAGTCCTTCCCGCTGGGGCAATTCAGCAGCTTAGTAAACAGTCCATCCTCTGCTTGCAATGTGCGCAACTCCGGGGCTCTGCCTTTCGCCGCTCCGCTGAGCTTCTGCCTTCCCTCTGTATGAGCCTGGACCCCAGGGTCTCGCCCAGAACTGGGGTTCAGTGCAGTCGGAATTGGGGTTCAGCATGGTCCAGAGCTTTTATCTCCTTCCCGCTAGGGAACGCCAGCCAGGCACTCCGCCACCCCTCCTCTCTGGCTCCGTCCTCTACCCGCGCGCGTGCCTCCGTACCTTAGGCTTTTACAACTCCTCTGGTTTTCCTTCTGGTTTTCTCTTTCCTTCTAGTTGTAGAATTCCCAGTCAGTCAACTTTCCTGTAGTTCTGGATAGTGTCCACTCTATATTTTAGTTGTATTTTTTGAAATTGTTGAGTGCTGCTGCAGTTAGGCTTTTACCTCTGCCGCCATCTTGTTGTCTCGTGTGTCTGTTTTAAGAGAGAGAGTGAATGGGAAGCAGGAAAGGAGGGGGAGACAGATAGAGAGAAACATCAATGTGAGAAAGACACATCAAGGAGACCGAAACAAGATGGCGGCCTAGGTAGTCTCCTAGGCTGCCACCTCATCAACAATTTGGAAAAAAACAACAGCTAAAATCGAAAGGGATCACACCAGACCCACAGGAAAGCTGGTGAAATGGGAAGGCTACAACTAGACACAAAGCAGGGCACCACTGCTGCCATGTGGAGTTTAAAACTATGGGGAAACAGGACCTGCCATATGTCCCAGGGGGCCATGTGCCTCGGGTGAGCTGTGTCCCCCAAAGGGGCCGGGTGTCCCGGGTGAGCTGTGTGTCCCAGGGGGCCGTGTGCCCCCAGTGAGCCATGTCCCCCAAAGGGGCCGGGTGTCCCTGGTGAGCCGAGTGTCCCAGGGGCCCATGTGCCCCGGGTGAGCCGTGTGTCCCAGGGAGCCGACAACCCCGGGTGAGCCATATGTCCAAGGGTGGCCCTGTGCTTCGGGCGAGCCGTGTATCCCAGGGAAAGCAGTGGGACCCGGGGGGTGGGGGGGGTGTGAACCAGAGGATGAGCAGACTCTATTCATGTGGTCCTGAGATAGTCACCATAAAACAAGCAGATTGTCAAATGACAGCTGGGAGGGGAAGGAGACCTGGGGGGAGATAAGAGAACAACCGAAGGTCTGGTATGCATGAATATAAGTACAACGGCCGAACACGGAACTCTAGGGAGGGAGGGCATAAATGGGAGGTGGGTGGGGCAATGGTAAGCTATGTACACATATAATACCTTAATAAAATAAAATAAGAAGAAAGACACATCAATTGGTTTGGTTGCCTCCTGCACACGCCTGACTTGGGCCTGGGAGCAAAACTGCAACCCGGGTAGGTTCCCTTGTCTGGAAGTTGAATCCTTGACCTTTTGGTACATGCGCTAATGCTCTGACCACTGAGCAAAACTGGGCAGGGCTCCAATGTTAATTAATATCTACAACTTAATGTTACAGTTGACATTTCTTATAAATATATAAATTGTTAAAATAAAAACTACAAGAGCTTGGCCTTTTTTGCTCAGTGGTTAAACATCCACCTATGAATCAAGAGGTCACGGTTTGATTCCCGGTCACATGTTTGGATTGCATGCTTGATCCCCAGTAAGGTTGTACAGGAGTCAGCCAATCAATGATTCTCTCTCATCATTGATGTTTCTATCTCTCTCTCTCCCTTACTCTCTGAAATCAATAAAAATATTTTTTTAAATTGCAAGAGCATTGAAGCACTTTTTCAATAGCAAGGCTGATAGACACCTCTTTTGCTGGGAAGACAGCCCTCTCACCCCAGTGTTGGTTTCTGCTGTAGCCTGGTCTTGCACCTGGGTCTCTCAGCACCATACAGATTACCCTGAAGGACCCCAAATCTGGGGATTATTTCCATTTGTGACATTCAACCCAGCTTGGCACTGGGTCTTCCCCATGTTCTCAAAAGCAGTGGGGAGTTGGATTTCTTCCCAGCAGTAAGGCCACAGAGAGGACTCTGGGGATTGGTTAAGGGAAAGCTGAGTGATGACTGAAGAGGGGACCTACCTTCTCTCCAGGTGTCACCAGCTTGGCCTATGCTTCTAGGGATGGAGACCAGGACTGGGTGTCCCAGAAGGACCTACAGTTCCAGGGTGTCCCGGGAATAAAGATGTTGGTGGGAGGTCAGGTGGATGTGGGATCCCTGGTCTACAGGGAAATTTTCAGGGAGACCCAATCTTTCTGGGTCTGTGGGATGAGACCATGTGCTCCCTGACCATGTGCTTCCTGACCACTGGGACAACCTTTGTCCTCTCTACCTGGAGGGATTTTCTGTGGTCACCCCATCTTGCTCATGGTGATGCCAGGCAGGGAGTGGGGAGAAGCATAGGGACCTTTGGCAGAGCAGGTGCTCCTAGGCCCCGGGAAGGAACAGGTGGGACAGAGTAGACATGTAAGGAGGAATCCAGAAGGGTCTGTGGTATGGAAATCAGGTTCTTTTTCACTCCGTAGCCAAAGCCATATTATGTGTTAATTTCATGTGTGAACTCTGTGTATCTCAATGTTGCCACCTGGAGGGGACAAGGAGACCTGTGGCCAATGTCAGGGGTACACCAGGAATGCTGACCTGCTCCAGAGGGTGGGAGCTGACCCTGAGCTGGCCCTTAGCCCTGAGCAGAGATGGGCTCTGACCTCAAGGCTAAGTGGCCATTCACCTCAGGTCCCGGTCACTATGGGTCACTCATTGCCTAACTTTATCCCAGGGCAGCATAAGCCAGTGAGAGGACAGGTGTTGTCCAGAGGAATCCTAAACCAGTGTCAGGAGAACCTTCTCCCAGAGCCCTCTATCCCCTGTTGGAGGATGTGTTGTCTAGGAAGAGCTCTTTGTCCCCAAGTTTCAAAGGAAGGACCAGGTGAGGGTTCTCTTAAGTGTTTCTAGAGAGGGCACCAGCCTATGGGGCTGCTCCATAGATTGCCCTGTGGCATTGTATCCAACTCATCTGTGTCCCTGTCTGTCACCTGCTCTAGGCCTTTTTACATGTCCAAGGAACTGGAGAAGCTCCACGTGGAGACTCAGCCACTGGAAGGGGAGGCCCCATGGGACCCTCAGCACTCTGAGATGGAAAGGACCACACAGATTTTGAGTTGTCTTGTCACAACCTACATGAGAAGTTCCCCTTGTTCCCCAGGACATCATGAGCTGGCTGGTGATATGTTTTCTGGAGACCACCAGGACCCTGTGATGGATAGTTGTGGGGAGGCAGTTTCTCTGTTTTCCGCGACCCATGCTGAAAATGACAGGTTCCTGAGTGGAGGAGCTGGGGATTAAGATATTAAAGGGGGAAAAAAGGACAAAGACACAGAAATAGATTCAAGCTGGGATTCAGGTAGGGTGCTGTCACTCTGGTGGAGAGACAGTCTACCACCCACCACAGAAAACACGGTGCATTTTATTGATTTCCAGAGAGGGCTTTAAGGTCAAAGAAGTTTTAGGTGTGCCCAGGTTCTATTCATTCCCTCATTCTGGGATTTAGCCAATCAAGATATGGCTAAGTCAAGGTCCTATTTGTTCTTCATTCCAAGCACATGGATAAAGATAAGCAATCAGTACTGATAACAGTCTCCAACATTTTGGAAGGCTGTTTCTGGGGGAAGGCCAAGCCAGTCACCCCGGACTCAGCTGACATTAATTTAAAAGTCATCCATGTGCATTCCCAAGGGGCCCTCTACAGGGAGCTGACCCCTGATTCCTTTGTGGTCATGATGGACTCTCTTCTTCCCCAGGCCTGACTCCATCTGAGGTGGTGAAGCCAGAGTTTGCACCATGCTATGTTTCTGTAAGAAGAGAAAGAACTCTTCTAGCTAGCTTCTCCCCCAGGAGAAGTCAGTCATTCATAAGGTAGAGATGGGGAGTATTATGGTTTTCTGGGAATGAACGGGGTTCCAACATCTCCTGGTTAGAAATGTCCTTTTTTGATAACTAAAAGGGGTACAGGCCTATCCATGGGGTAAAAAAAAAACCAAAAATAAAAAAACTACAAGAACTTGGCCAGTATGTTTCAGTGGCTCAGTGGTTGAACATCTACCTATGAATCAAGAAGTCACAGTATGATTCCCAGTCAGGGCACATGTCTGGATTGCAGACACCAATGCCTTTGTGTTTATGAGGAACAGGCTCCAACCTGGGATATATATTTCAGAGAGGAAGGGAGAGGGAGAAAGAGAAACATCAATGGTGAGAGAGAATCATTGATTGTCTGCCTCCTGCACATCTCCTACTGGGGATCAAGCCTGCAACCCAAGCATGTGCCTGGACTGGAAATTGAACCATGACATCCTGGTTCAGAAGCTGATGCTCAACTGCTGAGCCATGCTGGCTGGGCCATTTAATGAGTATTTGCTGAGCATCTGTTATGAGTCAGACCATATGTTGGGTCCTGGGAAATCAGACAATAGGACATACCTTGGTCTCTGTGGATAGCCTCAGCCAGTGGCCTTCCATGTTTCCATTATGGGCAGCTAGCCCTGTGGTGGCTGTGCCCTAACTCCTGGAGTTAGGAACACTAACTCCTGACCCCTGTGAGAAAAGGAGGAAGCTGCGATTGGCGCTCTCCAAGGTTCTGCACTTTCTGGATAGCTTCAGAATCCTGATCTATCAAAAAAGAGTCATTGTTGCATCTCCTGATGGAAGCATTTCTCCTTTGGAACTAAGACCTCTAGGCCAGCAGAGCATAATGTGGTGGGGACAGGGAGCAGAAATTTTGCTGGCAGATTATTAGAAGTAATGATGAGAAGTGTCTTTCCAATGTCCCCCACCACCCCACATTGATTCCTGGGCCTGTGAATCCTGACTATAGGAAAAACATCATCACATATTGAGAGAATATATGGCTTCCTGGGATACCTTCCCACAGCCTTCAAGGTGTTGGCACCCATCTGGTGCCACTGAGTTTCCAAAAATCCATTTCATGTTTCTATCAAGCCAGCTGCTTTCAGGATGGCAAAACCAGTGAATTCCATGGGCATGTACCCACTGCTGCATTTCATATGCCATGAGGTGAGTCTGCTGATCAGAAACAATGCTATGGGGAGTAGCACGATGTAAGACAGGCTTTCTCTGAGTAAATGGAAGATAGCTTTTGCAGAAGCATGTGTTCAGGGAAGGCAAATCTGTATCCAGAGTGAGTGTCTAATCCAATTAAATGAAACACTCCCTTTCCATGATGTAAGTAGTCCGTGTAATCAACCTGCCCCTGGGCAGCTGCTGATCACCCTGGGGAGTGGGGCCATGTCAGGGGCCCAGTGCTGGTCTCTGAGCTGACACATTGGCCACTTAGAAGTGGCTATATACATGTTGGCCTTGGTGAGTGGAAGTCTATGGTGCTGAGCTCATGCATAGTGTCTATTCCTGCAACCATGGCCACTTTGTTCATGCACCCAGCAAGTGATGACAGGGCTGGCTGAAGAAAGGATCTGACTGGCACAAAAGAACAGATCATGCTATCCACTTGATTATGAAAATCCTCCTCTCCTGAGCCAAATAGTGAGCATTCAGAGAAGTCTATCATATGCTTCTCCCCCAGACCTCTTTGTTACCAGTTATCCAATCATGTTCAAGTCTTTGACATTCAGCCAAATCATCAGCCACAACCTGTAAATTGGTATCTAATTACACATCTGGCCTTTTCTCTTCCCAAGCAAACTGAACAGTTAGTTTCACTGCCTGAAGCTCTGCCCTCTGAGAGGATTCCCCTTCAACCCTGTACTTCAGGGATGTCCCAGAAAGGGGCAGTAGTGCTGTAGCTCTCCACTGTCCAATGGTGCCTGCATATCACACAGAACCCTCTATAAACCAGTCCCAAGGTTCCTTCATCAGCAGATTGTAGGGAACTCCCAACAGCTGTGATTGGGAGAGAGGACAGTGTAGCAGGAGTGGGGGCCATGGATATTCAAGCTACTTGTTCATGTAACTTACTTGTGACTTCAGGCTTGCACAGGCCATATCGTGTATATCCACTTGATGATGCAGTTCCACTGTCCATGCCTCGTTTTCTGACTTGGTGGTTAGATAACACCCTTTCATGATGGAACTAGAGTCAGTCAGTTCAGGGCCTGTGTCCAGTAACCCCTAAAATATCTGATTATTTCCTTTTCCCTAGTGCACAGACAAGTCAGGTTGCATGGTAACTTGGTGGCCCATGGTCAAGCATTCACTTTATACTGAGGTCCATTAACAATCTAAAAGCTGTTTTTCAAAAGAAGAATAATCATTTTAAAAATATTTATTATTGAGAGTATTACAGATGTCCCTTCCCTCTCTCCCCCCATAGTCTGCCTCTATCCAGTTCCCACCCCAGGCCTTCAACACTCTATTGTCATTGTATCTTTGTAATACATATAAGCATATAAGATCTTTGGTTAATCTCTTACCACCCCCACTTCTACCTTTCCTCTGATTCTTATTCACCAGTTTATTTTGTTCATTAGATTTCTTGCTCATTTATTTTGATTTTTAGATTCAATTGTTGATAGATATGTGTTTATTGCCATTTTATTTTTAAATATATATTTTATTGATTTTTTACAGAGAGGAAGGGAGAGGGATAGAGAGCTAGAAACATTAAGAGAGAGAATCATAGACCAGCTGCCTCCTGCACAACCCCTACTGGGGATGTGCCCACATGCCCTTGACCAGAATTGAACCAGGGACCCTTCAGTACACAAACCAACACTCTATCCACTGAGCCAAAGCAGTTTGGGCGCCATTTTATTATTTTTTCTTCTTCTCTCTTTCCTCTTCTTAAATAATACTCTTCAAGAAAATTGGATAGATACATGCAAACAATGACTAGACCACCAACTTACACCATACACAAGAATAAACTCAATGCCCCAGGTGAGCCGAGTGTCCCAGGAAGCCAAGTGCCCCGGGTGAGCCGAGTGTCCCAGGGGGCCGTGTGCCCCAGGTGAGCTGAGTGTCCCATGGGGCCGAGTGCCCCAGGTGAGCCGAGTGTCCCAGGGGGGCATGTGCCCCGGGTGAGCCTTATCCCCCAAAGGGGATGGGTGTCCCGGGTGAGCCGTGTGTCCCAGGGGGCTGTGTGCTCTGGGTGAGCCGTGTGTCCCAGGGCAAGCAGTGGGACCCAGGGGAAGGGGCGGTGAAAACCAGAGGAGGAGCGGACTCTATTCATATGGTCCTGAGATAGTCACCATAAAACAAGCAAAATGCCAAATGACAGCGGGGAGGCTAAGGAGACTTGGGGGGAGATAGGAGAACAACCGAGGGACTGGTATGCATGAACATAAGTACAACCAACGAACACAGAACTCTGGGGAGGGAGGGCATAAATGGGAGGTGCGGGGGGGGGGGGGGCAATGGTAAGCTATGTTCACAGATAATACCTTAATAAAATAAAATTTAAAATAAAAAATAGAATAAACTCAAAATAAAGAAAAGACTCCTTAAGTTGGGAAACAATAAAAATCCCAGAAGAAACCATAGACAGCAAAATCTCAGACTTCTCTTGTAGCAATATATTTACGGATACAGCTCCCAGGGGAAAGAAAACTAAGGAAAAAATAAATGGAACTACCTCAAAATAAAAATTTCTGCACAGTAAAAGGAACCATCAACAAAACACAAAAGGAGCCCACTCTATGGGAGACCATATTTGACAATCATACATCTGATAAAGGGATAATATCCACAATATATGAGAAATTCCTACAACTTAACAAAAGACAAACAATTAAATTAAAAAATGGGCAAAAGACCTATGTAGACACTTTTCCAAAGTGGACATACAGATGGCCAAGAGACATATGAAAAAATGCTCAAAGTCACTGATCATCAGAGAGATGCAAATTAAAATGACAACAAGGTATCACCTCACACCTTTCAGAATGGCTTCTATCAACAAGTTAACAAATGACAAGTATGCATCACCCATAGTAGCACAATTTACAATAGTTAAGATCTGGAAACAACCCAGGTGCCCATCAGTAGATGAGTGGATAAAAAAGCTGTGGTACATTTAGACCATGAAATACTTTGCAGCAATAATAAAGAAGAATCTCTTACTTTTGAGATAGCATGGAGGAACCTAGAGGGTATCATGATAAGGGAAATAAGTCAGTCTGAGAAAGACAAATATCACATGATCTCACTCATATGTGGAATCTAATTAACAAAATAAACTGATGAACTGGTGAAGGGAAAAGTTCCACAAGTTCAGGAGGAACAGATAGTCCCAAGCAAGAAGAACCCAAACAGGAACATGCCTAGACATATCATAATTAAAATGCCAAAAATTAAAGACCAAGATAGAATCTTAAAGGCAACAAGAGAAAAGGAATTTGTTACCGAAAAAGGAGCTCTCATAAGGCTGTCAGATGATTTCAAATCAGAAATTCTACAGGCCTGAAGGGAATGGCATAAAGTATTCAAGGTAATGAAAAGGAAGTATCTGAAACCAAGATTATTTTATCCAGCAAGGATATCATTCAAAATAGATGGCAAAATAGTTTCCCAGACAAATACAAAAAAAAAAATCTAAAGAGTTGATCACCACCAAACCAGCACTGCAAGAAATACTAAAGGTGCTGCTGTAATGAAAATAAATATATAGAGAAAAATAGGCATACAGAATTAAAATGGCAATAAATAAGTACTTATTAATAATAACCTTAAATGTAAGTAGATTGAATGCTCTAGGCAAAAGATAGAGGGTAGCTTAATGAATACAAAAACATGACCCAATTATATGTTGTCTACAAGAGAACCACCTCAGAACAAAAGACTTACGCAGAATGGGAGTGGAAAGATGAGAATAGTTCCAGTCAAGTTAAAATGGAAAAAAATAAACTCAGCATTACTCATAATCTGGGAGCAACCAAGATGGTGGTATAGGTAAATGCCAGTACTTGCCACCTCCAACAACCACATTGAATGACAACTAAAATACAGAACAACCATCACTCAGGACTTCCTGAAAGCTGGCTGACTGGAAGCCCTACAACTAAAGAAGTAAAGAAGAAAGCACATTGAGACTGGTAGGAGGGGCAGAGGCATGGTCAGGCTTTTCTGGCACTAATGTGGGCCATTTCTTTAATCCAGAGAGAGATTGTCCTGTGGAGGCTGCCGCGATGAGCAAGGAAGGGGTCCCAGCCCCACATCAGACCCCCTACCCAGGGTCCCAGAGCTGGGAAGAAAAGTCCCCATAACTTCAGGCTGTAAAAAACAGCAGAGATTGTGGCTGAGGGACAGATAGGCTGCTGGAGACCCAGGTATCTCTCTTAAAGGGCCGGGCTCAAACTTACTCATACTCACTTTTTCTTAGTTCCAGCACAGGGAGGTGTTGGGAAACCCAGACACATATAGTGAGAAACTGGATTGTCTGGCATCAGAGAAAGAACCCAGGGGTGGCTTTCCACCTGATAGAGTGCTCACAGGGGTCATTGTTCCTATGCCAAGACTTATCTTGTCCCAGGGCTGGCTGGAAACTATATCTGAGTCCCCATCAAACTGGAACACACTATTTGTTCCACTCTGGTGATTCCCTGAGACCCAGTCCCATCCAATTTGCAGCATGCTGTTTGCAAAAGCTTTTCCATATGAATGGTTTGTCCTGGCTCAGGCTTCAGACGTTGCTAAAGTCTCTCAAACAAGCAGCAACTTGCCCCAATGTGCCCCAAATTTAACAATAAAAGGTCCCCAAGACCCATAACAAGCACTACCATGCCATGCTTCCCAGATGGGCCTCACCTGGGTGCTTCCAAACCTCATACAAATAAGAGGAAGAAGCAGACCTCTCTATAGTCTCTGGCAGGTGGCCCCAGACAATACCAATTTTGAACCTCCCTGGACTCCTAAGAGCCAGTGCACCCTGAATACAGCTTCAGACCGTACCAAATTACAACTCTATACATTCACAAGTGACACACTCAAGGGGCAGATTCAGTGAGCATCATAGTCCTACTGAAGCAAGTCCTGTTCCATAGGAGTGTTCCTGCACAGCAGCTCTCCTATTGTAGTAGCATCCAGTCCTCACAACCAATTGCTCTGGAGGTTAATTTCTCCCAGTGACACCAACAACAATCAAGTCTCAGGTATAAGACTGTGTGCACAGCCCCAAAATAGTCACACTTAGAGTGCCCAGCTCAGGTGATTGTGGAGGGTAATCCACTGGGCCCTATAGGATACCTCCTACACAAGGCCACTCTACCAGCTCAAGGAAACATGGCCGCTCTACCAAATACATAGAAACAAACACAGC